>OU015499.1:159052988-159270488 GCA_907164885.2 Dolomedes plantarius
CTCTGGAACCATAAGGCCTAGGAAGCTGAAATTTTGCATGGTGGTTCCCCTGAAGCCCTAGGTACACACCAATAAATATTTTTTAAGAGCCCGAATTTTAAGGGGTTTAACCCCCTCCCCCCTAAAAAATCCCACTGTATCTCTGGAACCATAGGGTCTAGGAAGCTGAAATTTTGTATGGTACTTCCCCTTAAGCCCTAGGTACACACCAATAAATCTTTTTTAAGAGCTCGAATTTTAAGGGATTTAGCCCCCTTAGATAGAAATAACTTTTATAAAAGATCTTTGTCAAAGAACTTTGATAGTGTAATAGGGGTATTTTGAGGTTATAGCATTTCTTTTATGTATATCTGTTATAAAAGATACAAATAACTTTTTAAAAATAACTTTGTCAAAGAACTTTGATAGTGTAACATAGGCCAAAAGGAAAAAGATGCAGTGTCTTTTTTCCAGATCCGTGGAATTTTGCCCAGTCAGCGTGTATGCCCTAACTTTCACAACATGCGTGCCTATTTTAATAGACCAGTAGCTGGAGATGTAATATTAAAGATTGCGGCAAAACAGTCAGAATTCAGAAGGAAAACTGGTTCTACGGTTCCAGATTGTCATTACTTTAAAATCCCGATTGCCAAACTTTAAATATTTGCATTTTCCGTCGAAACCTGTATGCATATCAATTTGTGTCTAATTTGCATTACCCCTTCTTGGCGCGTCGCTTTTTTTTGTCTAAGAGTGTATTCCTATTTTGTCTTTAATATGAAATTTTTAATTAGATCTAAAATTATCTATAGCGAAATCATGTCCTTCAGCTGCTTATTTTTTTTTTAACTTTTCCATGTGTTTTCCAAATACTTTTTTAAACATGCTGCTGCTCAAAATGTTGATGCATGTTTAATAACTGCTTTCGTTTATTTCCTACACGTGCTTCGCCACAGATTACACGAGTGCCATGAATTATGTCATTAGGTTCATTTAATTTCAATTAACTTTAGCAGTAAGGTGGGGTCATTTCTCATAAAAAGCTCATCGCAGAATTTAACGACAGTGATCCGAATTTAAATACGAGTTTTGGATATTTCATTTTTATTTTGGGGATTTAAAACCACTTTACAACCTCCTAAAAAGTTGCTTTTTAAACATCTTTCTTGGCCAGCACCTAGAGCCTAAGAGGAAACGCCATGCAAAATTTCAACTTCTTCGGCCTTATTGTTCGAGAGATACAATGGGATAATTTTTTTTTTGGGGGGGGGGACTAAACCCCTTAAAATTTGAATGTAAAAAAAAGATTTATTGGTGTGCACCTAGGGCTCAAGGAAAACCAACCAACAAAAATTTCAGCTTCCAGGCCTTATGGTTCCAGAGATACAGTGGGTTTATTTATTTTTTTTTTGGGGGGGGGGGGCTAAACCCCTTAAAATTTGAACTTAAAAAAAAAGATTTATTGGTGTGCACCTAGGGCTTAAGGGAAACCAACCAACCAAATTTCAGCTTCCCAGGTTTTATGGTTCCAGAGATACAGTGGGTTTATTTATTGTTTTTTTGGGGGGGGGGATTAAACCCCTTAAAATTTGAACTAAAAAATTATTAGTGTGCACCTAGGACTTAATGGAAACCAAACAAACAAATTTCAGCTTTCCAGGCCTTATGGTACAAGAGATACAGTGGTTTTCTTAGAGGGAAAGGGGGCCAAACCTCTTAAAATCCGAACTTTAAAAATATATTTATAGGTGTGCCCCTACGGCTTAGGAGGAACCACCATACAAAATTTCAGCTTCCTAGGCCTTATGGTTCCAGAGATACAGTAGGATTTTTTTGGGGTGAGAGGGGGCAAAGCCCCTTAAATTTCGAGCGTTCAAAATGATTTATTGGTATGCACCTAGATCTTAAGAGGAACCACCATAGGAAATTTCAGCTTCCTAGGCCTTGTGGTTCAAGAGATACAGTGGATGTTTTTAGAGGGGGCAGGGGGTTAAGCTCTTTTTAACCCCCTTAAAATTTACAGTTTCCAAAAAAGAAGATTTCTTAGAGGTCACCTAGGGATTATGGGGAACCACCATACGAAATTTCAACTTCCTAGGCCCTATGGTTCCAAAGATACAATGGGTGTTTTTAGAGGGGGGCAGGGGTTTATGCCCTTTTTAACCCCCTTAAAATTTGTATTTAATAAAAAAAAATCTTATTGGGCACGTAGAGCTTGGGAGTAACCATAATGTCCACACATTTGTATTATTTTAACATGCTTCTGCTCGAAATGTTGTTTATAATTTCCGGGCAGGAAATAGGTTGCCACTCTGAAGTTAGGTGTTGGCGAGCAGATATTATGCCAAGGGTTAAAGGCTGCCAAGCTTCAGCTGTAATACGTAAGTACCATATAGGTATATACCGGGTGGCCATAATTAAACTGACAGTGCTCACAGTGTTCTGTAGCGAGATCTATTTGCGAGAATGACGCCACATTTTGTAGGAAGATTAAACAAGACGGGGGACGAAGGATTCCGCGAAAAAATAAATCAGTTCCAAAAGTCACCGCTAGGGGAATATTTGGCGCTGTGTAATTGAAAATAGAGTGTTAACAGATGCAAATTAATACGGAATACAATTACCTTTTATTATGCACATTTTCTTATTTAGTTCAAGTGCAATATGGCAACACTTTTAAAAAAGCGTAAAATCTACATAAACACCGATAAAGTCTCGTGATCTGCAATATCACGTACGCTGAGCAGAAGAAGAAGTTCTTTATTCAAATTTCACGTTACATTCATTGGCACAGTGCCAGCTGCTTGGGTTTTAAAAGGCAATGTGTTACGTTTTGAATCAATCGGATTGAAAGTTTATGTGCAATGTCTCCTTCTTTAGTCGAGCGTGCGTTACTGGTCAAATTCTTTTACCTCAACCAGTGCAACGCGTCAGTCGCTCTTCGTGCTTTTAGAACGCACAAAATAATGCGTAAAGGTAACGGTCCTGTGTCAATTAATGGGCTAAAACCAATGGTTGCGACGTTTGAGAAAACAGGTTCTCTGAAGGTTCAGTCAGGCAGAGGACGAAAACCTGTACCACAGGATACAATCGAAGCAGTTGCCACGGCGATTGTCGATAGAGGACCAACCAATATTGCTGCTACCTCTAGCGCTCGTGGATTAGCTCGGAATATGGATATGCCTTACAGTACGGCATGGAAAATCTTACGAAAGATTATCAACTTCTATCCGTACAAGATCAGCCGTGTACAGGAGTTACTGTACCCCGACCATGATAAGCGATTGACTTTTGCTCTCACCTTTCTTGCCAGAATGGAGGTGGATGATGCTTGGCCGTGGAAAATCTTATGGGGAGACGAGGCCCACTTTTACCTGCATGGAACTGTGAATACCCAGAACTGCCGAATTTGGGATGACAAATCACTACATGCAGTCACAGAAATTCCCTTACATTCACCAAAGGTAACTGTTTGGTGTAGGTTCACAGCGGAATTTATCGTAGGTCCATTCTTCTATGAGAACATTACCCCGACAGGACCGGAAACCTGTTCTGTTACCGGAGAGAAATATCGCCACATGTTGAACAGCTTTGTCATTCCGGCACTTCAGCAAAGACAATGCCTGGGGGAAATCATTTTCATGCAAGATGGAGCCCCTCCACACGTTGCTGTACGGGTGCAACAGCTGCTACGACAGAAATTCACAACAGAAAGAGTCATTAGCCGCTACTTTTCAACTGCATGGCCACCTCGGTCGCCTGATCTTACCCCATGCGACTTCTGGCTATGGGGTTACCTTAAGTCCAAGGTCTATCAAGGAGTGGTCCAGGACCTGGCTACGTTGAAGGATAACATATCACGGACTGTACGGGAGATTCCTGCAGACATGTTACTTTCTGCTGTTGTGCATACTGTGCACAGAATGCAATATGTGGTCCACAACAACGGCAGCCACATTGAACCTCATTTGAATGCAAAATAAAAGGTAATTTCCGTATTGATTTGCATTTGTTAACACTCTAATTTCTATTACACAGCGCCAAATATTCCCCTAGTGGTGACTTTTGGAACTTATTTATTTTTTCGCGGAATCCTTCGTCCCCCGTCTTGTTTAATCTTCCTACAAAATGTGGCGTCATTCTCGCAAATAGATCGCGCTACAGAACACTGTGAGCACTGTCAGTTTAATTATGGCCACCCGGTATATATATATATATATATATATATATATATATATATATATATATATATATATATATATATATTGGCTGAGTGGCAACCCGATGTGTTGCATTTTCGATTTAAAATGAAATGGTTTTATTTCTTAAAGACCGAAAACTGTTTAATCACTTTTAAAAATACATTAGAATTTTTAAAAAACAAAATAATGATTTTAAATTCCTTTTTTAAAATTTTGATTTTTGGCTTTTGAAATAATTCAGTCAAATTTCCATTTTCAAATTTTGCTTTTTAAACAAAAAAAAGAAGCTTATTCAATTAGAAAAAATTTTTTAAGGTTTTAACTTCTCTTTTCCTGAAACTAAAATTATTTCTGGTGCTTTAAAATTGTTTCTGGATTTCAATTATTAAATGACTCGTTCTCAACTAATAATTTTTCATTTTGGCAACATGGACGAATTTAAATAGAAAATCTTATGGACGAAAAAGTGCTTAAAAATAGGAACACAGTTCTCAGGAATTCAAAATTGGTAGCGGAAGAATCCTCATCAGTTGCTCTTTAATTAGAAACAAATTTTACGAACTTGCCTGAATTATTAGTGAGTAAAATTATAAGTCGAACAATTACGAACTCGGCATTCAGTTACATTAAGATACTATGGCGATCAGCTCGGGAAATTTCAAAAGTGAGTTTGGTAAGTACGTTTTTTAGAATAACATTTTTTTTTATTAAATGTATTTGGTATATTTTAGAAGCTGAACATCTAGCAAATACCGATAAATCGTAAAATTGACATTAATAGGTGCAGAAAACCGAAATATTTGTCCATCAAAATTGTCGATTTCGGGAAATTCGGAAAACTGCTTTGGGGAAAAAGCTTCGTTTGCAGTGAAAAACATTTTTAACTTTTTGAAAATGTGCATATGCTTAAAGATGAAGAGTTGTAGAACACATGGAAATAAAAAATTTGTCGACTGGTGGGCGGAAAAGTTTAATTTTGCATGCATGAAAATAGTGGAAATTTGCGAAACGGAAAGGAGCTGGCCCACCCGGAATGACATGTTTCTATCACCCATTTCTTTTGAGTTCGGCGGCTTTAATTGAATAATTTAAAAAGTTTAAAGTTTTGAAAGTCGAGGATGGTACCAGTGCACGCGTCTCGTCCGACCGCGTCCATCGGTACCAGTCGCGATATCCTGCTATGCTCGGTTCGCGAGATTAGCCCGTCCCCGTTTTCTGCTAACAAACTAACATTTGTTTACCTTCAGCTATTATTATATAGACTAGCTGAGTGGCAACCCGATGTGTTGCTTTTTCGATTTAAAATGATATGTTTTTATTTTTTAAAGATTAAAAACTGTTTAAAGACTTTTAAAAATATATTAATTTTTAAAAGCGAAATAATTATTTAAAATTCTCTTTATCAAATTTTGGTTTTTGGCTTTTGAAATAATTCTTTCAAATTTCCGTTCTCAAATTTTGCTTTTGAAACAAAAAAGAAGTTCATTGAATTGGAATAGATTCTAAAGATTTTAACTTCTCATTTCCTAAAACAAAAATTATTTCTGGTGCTTTAAAATTATTTCTGGATTTCAATTATTAAATAAATGACTCGTTCTCAACTATTTTGGCATTTGGTTATTTTCCTTTTGGCAACATGGCGAAATGTAAACATTACATCTCATGGGGCAAAAATTGCTTAAAAAATAGAAAGACAGTTCTGAGGAATTCAAAATTGGTGGCGGAAGAATCCTTATCACTTCCTCATTAATTAGAAATAAATTTCAAGAATTTGTTGGAATTATTAGTGAGTAAAATAATAAGTCGAAAAATTACGAACTCGGCATTCAAGTTACATTAAGATACAATGGCAATCAGTGCGGGAAATTTCAAAAGTGAGTTTAGTAAGTATAATGATAACATTTTTACTATTAAATGTATTTGGTATATTTTGGAAGCTGAACATCTATAAAATACCGATAAATCGTAAAATTGACATTAATAGGTGCAGAAAACAGAAATATTTGTCCATCAAAATTGTCGATTTCGTGAAATTCGGAAAATTGCTTTGGGGAAAAAGCTTCGTTTGCAGTGAGAAACATTTTTAACTTTTTGAAAATGTGCATATCCTTAAAGATGAGGGGTTGTAGAACACATGGAAATAAAAAATTTGTCGACTGGGGGGCGGAAAAGTTTAATTTTGCATGCATGAAAATAGTGTAAATTTGCGAAACGGAAAGGAGCTGGCCCACCCGGAATGACATCTGTTTCTATTACCCGCTTCTTTTGAGTTCGGCGGTTTTAATTGAATAATTTAAAAAGTTTAAAGTTATGAAAGTTGAGGATGGTATCAGTGCACGCGTCTCGTCCGACCGCGTCCATCGGTAACAGACGCAATATCCTGCTGTGCTCGGTTCGCGAGATTAGCCCGTCCCCGTGTCTGCTCACTAACAAACTAACATTTGTTTACCTTCAGCTGTTATTATATAGATATACACACATATATATATATATATATATATATATATATATATATATATATATATATATATATATATATATATATATATATATATATACACTACTGGCCACCCAAATTGCAACACCAAGAAAGACAAGAGAAATCACAACAAAATTTATTTTGTAGATAACATGTTGACCAAGTATCAAATGATTATATTTCTAGACTTCTGTGAAGTGTGGTTCCTGCCAAAATCAGTAGCCAGAGTAGCCGCCATTGTTCGAGATCACCGCTGCCACACGCCTCGGCATTGATTCAAAGAGACTTTGGATGAGTTCTTGGGGTACAGTAGACCAAGCAGCTTCCACACGTTGCCAAAGTTGATCTGCTGTGGCAGCTGGGGATGGAATCTGGGTCAATCGTAGAGCAACCATGGACCACATGTTTTCTATCGGCGAAAGATCCGGAGAGCGAGGCGGCCAGGGAAGCAATTCAATCTGGTGATTGACGAAGAACCGTTGGAAAATGCGTGCCACGTGTGGTCGCGCATTATCCTGTTGAAATATGGCTGTGGGCAAGCCCTGAAGGTAAGGAAGGACAACTGGCTCCAACACCTCGGAGATGTAGTGCTGGCTGTTTAAAGTACCGGCAATGCGTACTAGAGGTGTGCGAGAGTGATATCCAATACCGCCCCATACCATAATACCCGGTGCAGGACCAGTGTGGCGGTGCATAACGCAGCTGTTCAGCATCCTCTCTTCACGGTGTCTCCAGACTCGAATGCGACCATCGTGGTGTTAAAGACAGAAGCGTGACTCGTCAGTAAAGACAATTTCATTCCACTCTGCCGTCCACATCCTTCTGTCATCGCACCATTGGCGGCGGAGACGTCTGTGGTTCTGCGTCAAGGGTAGACAAAGCAATGGACGTCTTGCGGACAGACCACTCTGCTGTAAACGGCGTCGAATGGTACGCGCAGACACTGGATGATGCGTTACAGACTGCATGTGCTGTGCTATGGTTCGTGATGTGACTGAGCGATCCGTCACTGCCATGCGCACAATTTGCCTGTCATCACATGAAGTGGTGCGCTGAGGTGGATGCGATCGAACACGCCGGTCCGTCGTACCCTCCTGCATCCAACGATCACATATCCGCATGACAGTTGTTTGGTTTCGTCCAACACGACTACCGATTTCCCTGAAAGATAATCCACAATCTCGGTAGGCCACTATCCTTCCTCTGTCGAACTCGGATACTTTATCAAAAGATGATCGCTGTTTTCGACGAGGCATAATTGATCGTTTTTTTGAAAAAACAAGAAAAACACAATTGCCGAACTTGAAATTGTCGAAATCTCCAAGCCTTAAATAGCGCTTTGAAGTGGCGCCAGAGGCGCGCGTGATGTGCGTCTGCGCTGAAATTCTAATCATTTGCATAGCTCACCTCCACTAATGCATGGTGTAAATTTCATGTTATTTGCATGTTTCCTTCGGGGTGTTGCATTTACAGTGGCCAGCAGTGTATATTTTAATCGTGATATATGGGGCATACTATTGAATTTACTAATATTTGAGAAAGGTTAACAACGAATAAAAATACGAAAATTCTTTAAAATTGCTTATCAAGTTTCAAACAGACCAAGCTAAATAATTCAAACAATCAATAAATTAATTAGCGACTAAAACTTAAAAAGTTAATTTTATACACAACACAGAATTACCAGAATATAATAAAGAAATATTGATACAATGCAGCTCACTTTTTTTCTTTACAATAAAATATTCAGTGGGAAATGGAAAAATTAGTTGCTGTGCTTCTAATTCTGATGTCTGCAGTCAACAGCAAAACAGAGCTTATTTAAATAAAGTGTGAGGTAACAAATTCAGTTTTGTACTGAACGTAAACTAGTTTTATGATAAATTGTATTTAGTTTTTGTGGAAATATAAAATACTTTTGAAACAAATTCTTTGGTTGTACGATAATACTTTTAGATATACGTTGCACAAAAAAATGATAACTACATTATTAAAATGAAATACGTTCAATAATTGCAACGGGAGAATTCTAATCCAGAAACATAAATAACCCATGAAAATTATAGCTTCCAACCTTTCATTGCCGAGCGAGATATTGATCGCCAATACAGAGATAAATTTGAGATGTACAAAAGCATCCGCACTTGGCGACAAACAGCCAACTCTGTGCCAAATGTTTGCGCACAAAGCGTAAAACAGCCGATTTCCATAGAAACCTTTCAATTTTCGTTAAATATTGCGTTTGGAACAAGGTTAATTGTATTTTTAAAATTAAGTTGACTTTCTTCGGTATACATTTCAAGAGGTTTCACGAGTTTAAAAATATTGGCTTTGAAGTAAAATATCGTCGAAATTTTCCTCTATGGACGTTAACACGGGAACAATTAGTTCTGGTCTCCAAAACTATAAATGGCGTCGCACTCCGATGGCGTATACGCCACCGGGGGCAATAAATGAGATCTTTTTCAAATCTTTACCTCAATTTTCTGATTTTTGGTGAATTTTTAAAGATTAATTTTTAGAATTTAATTTATTAAATGCCGATCACGTGATTTCTTTTTCTGGTACTTTAAATAAATTTATCGTCACGTGCATAACTACGAAATAGACAAAAAAATATTTATTTTTCTTGCTAATGCGGCAGACGATTGGAAATTATCCAAAATAAATAATAAAATACAGTAAAAGATATGTTCCTCAAAGTGTACTATATTAACTGTACTATATTCTTTAGTATATTCTAATAGATTTAATTTGAATATTTTCTCCTGCATTATTTTGTCTATAAAAATATCCGTTACGATTTTTTTTAAATATATTTTTTCGTTTTTTTTTTACATCAATTGCATATATTGATCGTTGTATTTATTATAAATATATTTATACATATTTTTGGAATTAATTGCATACATTGACCTTTGTATTTAATTTGAATGTACTCCGTAGCGAAGTGCGGGTTTTCAGCTAGTGCTAAATAAAATCCCATTTTATTTCTTTTTTGATCGCCACCCAAAGGCACGTTTTCTTTCCTTTCTTTTTTTCTCTCTGTGTGTGTATGTCTTTTTATTTTATTAAAAACAAAAATTTTAATTTAAATTCTATTAACTCAGCAATAATTATAGCTTACAAACCTCTACTGACCAATTTCATGAGCACCCTTCCTCAAATTAATCATGAGTCATCATTGGATAAGCCTTTCGCCCAGGTACTCCCAAAAAAACCATAATGGCGGTAGTGAGTTTAAAACTTTTTAATTTTTTTTTATAGTATCCAAACTTCAATTTTCACACTAAAATGAACTATCATTATCTACTTCGAAAGCCAACAGGAAAATATTCAGAAGTAATTTTAAGTGTAGGAATTTGATAGGTTTCAGTTATCTAAAGTCAGATTTATAACTGAAATTCTAGATAAATACTAGTCAATCAGAAGAGCATCTATTTTTTCAATTCCTACTATTAGTTCCCACTCTCCCTATATTTATATATCTTGTTCAAAATTTCAATCGTTAATAAAATACTGTTTATTCATACACTCAAGTTCAAATACATTTTTTAAAACTTGTAGTGGATGACACTTGATGTTAATACAGTTTAATTTAATTTAATTAATTAATTTTATTTTTATATGGGAGAAAAAAATTTCTCGGCAGTAATGGTGTTCACAGAATCGAGCTAATATCAGTGCAATTCCCCGCCAAAAAGTAACTGAAATAAAATTTTTCTTTGTTGACCTAAGTAGGAATTGACTTTAAAATTTTTTTTTATATTACTTGTTTAAATAGGCAAAAGGCGATTTGAGAGAAAAGAAACACAAATTAAACTTACTTCAAAATCGTAAGTATTTTTTCATTGATGCATGAACACATACACGTATAATGCCACAAGGATCGTAATAAAACGAAAGAAAAAGATGATGCTTTGAAGTGGGAAGACTTCAAAGCATCTTGCCATCGTTTTATTAAATTAAAATTCCCGCTGAAAAAAGAACAAATATTGTATGTTTGTCGTCATTGCCCACGGCTAACAGACACCGGAAATGAATTAATCTGAACAATTTCTAAATAAAAGATGCCAAATCATTTTGGATTTGGCATCTTTGATTTAGAAGGTTACGATAGATGGGTTATCATAATTTTCTATTTCAATAAGCTTATCGTTTACTAGGCAGCTTTTGGCAAAGTGAAATTCGAAAGTGAATAACATTTATTGTTTTTCTCATTAAAAACGGCGTGTCCAGGCATAATTTTTATCAAAAATCGCAGATTTTAGATAAACTAAGGTTTACATAGTAGGAATTTCTTTAAGTGTGGATAGGTTTCGAGCAAGAGTCTCCGCTAAAAGGAAATAATGCTAAACTCCATAGGGTTTCCTAGTTTTGTTCTCCAAAGGTCTCAACGATGGCCGCCTCACTCCGATGGCGTATAGTTAAACCTTGTTTGTTTGGCCCAAGTTAGCTTTTGAGTTTGACACCCCTGGTCTAGAGGAATGAAATTTTAAAACATCATCTGCACTTATCTCGTACCAAATAGCATTTCTCAATGATTTGTGCTAGGGTAAGTTTTGTTGCATTTTAGATTTCAGGACCTGCAGAGATATACCCCCGAATTCAATGTAACGTTTTAGCTCTTTAGCTAGTTAGCTCTTTAGCCGATTCCGTATTCAAATGCCCAAACAGAGCGAAATATCCGGTCGCCTGTTAGCTAACGCTTGCTAGGTGGTTTCTCTGGTGGTGTTTTTGTTTTGATTAAGGTTTCGACTCGTTTCTACTGTTTTGAAGTTAATTAACTTTTTCTTGTATTTTTGAATATTCCAAATTATATTTATTTAGCAGTTACGTAAAATACGTTATAAATAAGCAAATTATCTTTTGTTAATTAGATTAATCTTTTGTTACGGGCACTTTAAAAAAATTTCATGTTTACCCTTATGTATAATGATTTAGAAATTTACAGTAGACATTATGGTATTAGTGATTAGTATAATGATTTGAGAGTTTCTGTAGCTTTAACCGCTTTCGCTTGTGATGTAAAATGGACGAGTTATATACAGTTCGCACACACAAACGAAATATAGATTTTAACTATCAAACATTTGATATCTTCTCAGTTTAGATATCCGTAGTGGAAGAGCACAGAAGAATTATAGAAAATGCGTTTAATTAATCATTCTTCGTGCTAAAGAATGAGAATTGTATCAATCACCAGAAAGTTAGTAATAACACTACAAAATATTTGTATCTAAGCTGGAAAGCATTTTAAAAATTTATATTCCTCTTCCCAGACAAATTACAAGCTTCAAGCCCAATACCTGTTCCCTGGAAATTAAATTTTGATGTATATAAAATGGGTTGTTCTTCCTGGCTGTTGCTCTTTTTTAATAAAAACCATAGTGGATATTGATTTTTCCCATTTATTACTCTTTTACATAAAAGGAACAATTTTATCTAGTATGTCTGTGAAGAAACTGCTCTCCCATGTGTGCAATAATTGTTTTATTGTGTTAAATTTTGTCAGTGTGTAATTGAATGCTTACCTAGAAGAAACTTTTTTTTCAATCTAAAAAAAAGTACAGCTATAATATGTATTTAAGTATATTCTTTAGTTTAAAACATATTAATTTTTTCCCTCTCTGGTACCTAACTTGGCCTCTTTGATGTTACACTTCGGTAGTACACAGGAGTATATTTATACTCATCCGTGGCAACAGTATCGCTTACGTTCGTTGTTTATGTTGTCATTTGCCATGAAGCTACAAATATAGCTTCATGATTTTGCTTATTGTGTTCAATTCTCTGTAATCTAAATAATTAAAAGAGAAACATCGTTGGCGACAAAATTTCCCACCTTTTAGAATGGATCATGTACTGAAATAACATTGATCCAGGTGCAAGAAAAATAAACAGTGTTCAAGTAAGTTTAAATTGTACATTATTATTTCTTTCTGGTATGACAGAACTATTTTCTTAAGATGTTGAAAATGATATATATGATTTCTACAGTTTACGCTATTTTTTCTTGAGTGAAGGTGAATGTTAATACAATACGTATACCTATTAAATCGGTAGGTACTGCATGTTCCGGTAGTTGTCACACTCCACCAAGGGGAGTTCTCATTCAGGAAAATACTATTTTTTACTGTTTTAAACTTTAAGCCAGGCAATCGTAATTTTTTATAAAAATTCGACATTAGAATATTTAATTAAAAAATATTGAATACAATATTCATCTGGAGTAAATAATTAAAATAGCCCAAATATTTCCAAAGTCTCCAAAATGTATCAATCGGTTTCTAAAGGTAGGTCACATTTTTAATTTTTTTAAAAATATGTCATTGGATAGTGTGGAAACAAGAAATTAAAAATACAAGAATTTTATTTTCATAAAATTTCTTAAAAGGTAGAAAATAAACATGTGGTTATTTCAAGATAGACACATAAGAATACAAACATTGTAAAAAAATAAATATAGTACATAAAATTTAGAAGTTAGTGGCAAGATAATTTCAGCATATATATAAGAATGAGAAAAATTATGACAATAGTATTACAGGCTAATTATTAGAACAAAAATTAAAATTTTAAATATTTCCAAATTATAATATTCAATTTATAAAAGTAATAATCCAGATATGAATAACCAAGCTCTGATCTTCCTGATTGTATTCCTTGAAAAGAAAGAAAATAAAAATGTTTTAAAAATAATTCAGAAGATTTTTCATTCACTGAACTTATAATTTGTTATCTGAAGGTAATTTCAAATGTCATTGGCTAAAAACATCTGATCATCATTCAGATTCGATTTGTTATAATTGAAAAAAAACCAAGTGACATTTGTGAGATATAATCACTGACATTTGATGATGTAAGCATGAAGCTTAGCTGAATCAGGATTGCAGAGTATTAAGCCATTAAACTGAATAGTAAAACATTTCTTATAAAGATTATAACCCAATTGTAGCAAAACATAAATAAAGGAACCACTTATGTAATCACAGAATGTGAGGCTATAGAAACATTCAGCATTTTCCCCACTATTCATGTGTTTGGTGGTTTTTAATTTTATTCCATGGTTAAAATATATTAAAATTGTTAAAACATCCAGTCTTATCGAAGTCAACAAATCATTATTTATGTGGTTTAAATTTTTAAAAATTACAATGAAATTGACAACCACTGTTAATTTCATGGAAAACTTATAGATAAATCTATTTAAATAATCAAATTTTCCAATTTAATTATGAATTGGTACTAAATTAGAACTTTTATTTATAATGGTATTTGAAACTATTTTATTTTATTATGTTATTTGTTTTTTATTCATTCAGTATTAACATTTTGGTGGCAAGATTTAATAAATAACATTCATGCCCTTCTTTCATTGCAACAGAGTTAACAGCAGCAGCATTAAATGTGATTTTCTTAAATATTCATAATTTTAGGTACATCATTCATTATAATATGCTTGTTTAAAGTTTTAAATCAATGCATTTCAAAGAGAATGATTTAAAAGTAATACTTGATATTTAAAATTGAAATTCTTATTAAGACAGAAATACATTATTTAACATTTTATAACTGTATGCAATTAATATGTTTTATATAAAAATGTTTAATTCTCTCTACACCATGCATTCTAAAGATTTCTTCAGAAGAAACATTTCAAGATTTACAAAATCTGTTTAAACTGATATTTATGACAGCTTTGGTAAGGTTTTTCGAATTTTTTCATTGTAAAAATTATACTTCGGTCAGTTTAGAGCTAGATTTTAACTGTCTGCTCTTCTATGTGCATATTCTTTATACTCAATAGATTATTTTATACTGGTAAAATTTATAACTGTGTTCATGTCATGAGTAATATTTTAATATATATATTTTCGATCCTTAAGGTCAATGTTAGCCAAATTGATGTTTGTTGTATTAGGATTTATATATCCTATCCCCTTCTAGGGATAAAAAGTATTTAATGAATAGAAAATAACTGTAGTAAAAGTGTCAAATATATAGTTTTGAAAATTCTGTTGCTCTTTATTTTATTCACTGCTCCAGAAATGTGTTGTATAACTGTGCTGTGATGGAATATGCATGAAATGAATTATATTTCTAGATGGAAAAAATTTAAAAAGGTATTAGAGGATTTTATATTAAACCATTTATGTAAAACATAACTTTGTCCCAAATGTGAACTATAGGTTGTTAAGTTTTCAGTTTTGCATGAGGGAAATTTGGTTAAACATTCTGTATAAGTTCTTTTATGAAAACTATTTTAAAATAATATCTGAATAAAAGTCGAGGATTTACCAGAAGATTTTTCTTTTCTTTGCAGTCATTTTGATAGCTTAGCATTTGATGTTGAAGTTTATTGCTCAATGTCTGTTTCATTTACAGTTAGTTACTAATTAATTTGTTTTAAACATTATTGAAATCTTCACAATAAAAAAATTTTTTTTTTTGGGGGGGGGGGAAGATTTTGTGGGACTTCTACATTTTAAAATTTAAAATTTTTAAGTTATCTCAAGATATGAAGGTAACACAGTATAACAATAAATTACTTTGCTGGAATTTGAAAATTTGACATCCGAGTTCTTGACATTCATGCTTTTGATCAGGGCCAAACTTAGTCATTGTGGAGCCCAATTGCAGAAATTTTGGCAGGGTCCTTAGAAATTCTAATGTACAAAAAATGAAAAAACATTTCATGTGAAGTATGACAAAGAAAAATTATGAAGGTGGTCATATATCCTTTTTTATGTACATTTATAAGAAAAGAAAACTAGGAAATAGCTAGACTACATATATTTTATTCACAGATCAAAATTATTTACAATCAAATTGTGCTAGATTTTTTATTGGCAAGATCATTTACAAATTGAATTAATTTTTATTTCCTAGTTTCTACATGCTCTATAGACAGTATTGCAAGGCTGTTGAGTCTTTCCTGACATATTGTTGACCTCAGGTATGTTTTAATTGATATTTATGTAGAAAAGTTTAGTTTTCCCAATTCTATAGTTATATGTATGGTTAAAAATATCCTGAAAGATATAATATATATACATTTCATAAGCCAGTGGCTGTTATTTGTAGCAATTGTAGAATTTTTATAGTTTTCCCGAACAATAGGTTTTAATACTTCCATTTCTTCTATGTTATTTGGTCATTATTCCAAATTATTTTTCCATCTGTCAAAACAATTTTTAGTTCTAAGCATATTTTCGATGTTTGTTCGTTGGAATTGTCTGGAATAAACTTCCTTACCTTGTCTTTCTTTCTATTGTATTTGTTAAAAACAATGCACCTGAAATATTTCTTTCCAGTTAAGTATTGGTTCATCCACATACTCATAATTGAATATCCTTTTTCATTTTTGTAAATGTGTTTCCCGAAATTCAGGAGTGACTACTAAATAAGTCGCAAAATCCGTAGCTCCAACTAAGACTTCTTCAAAACCTGACTGCCTATCTTTTATCAGGCATTCTAGAAGGTTTCTAAGTTATCACAGTACTTCGTTTCAAACATATTTTAAATATATCTTCCTGTTTGGCTCTGTGCTAGCTCAGGTCCAGTTATATCTAATTAGAGTCCAATTGGATCAAAGCAGCACTGCCTTTGATAATTAATTCTTTACATATTTTCTATCCTTTTCTCCATAATATTCCTAAGGCTGTCTTATGAGTACTCATATCGTTTTAATTCTGTTGTGGACTGTTATGAGTTTGGTTTCATAGACTTCTTTAAATTTAGAAAGAGAACACTTGACTAGTTGCCAAAATCTGTTGTCTTGATTTAGACATATAAATCTTTTCATCTGAAAATTTTTGGGTATTTTGTACCTTTCACTTTGCATGTTATCTCACCGAATCATCTTTTGGTAAGTGAAATTTCAGTAGGTATTTAGCTCTATTAAATCATTTAACTATTTGAAGGAGCTTTTCAGAAACTTTTAAAATTTGCAGGCCTCTTTTCACAAGAGAACCTGCATTACTATATTCATGGTGTTGTAGTGATATTTAACTCCAAAGTGCCAATTTTGGTATTTTCTCCCTTCGATTCTTCAATTTCTTCTGTACAGAAGCTATACACTGCAAGGCGTGTAAATATATTTTACTTGCACTTCAGTGAAAATGCGGGGGAAGACAATTGTTCTTTACTTGCTACAAGAATAAGCAATAACTTTTTAGCCTGAAAAAACTTTATGACCTAGCCACCACATTTCTTTGTACTTTGAATACAATGAGTCTGTTGTTAGTAAAGATATTTGAA
The DNA here is from genome assembly GCA_907164885.2 of Dolomedes plantarius. Taxonomy (NCBI): domain Eukaryota; kingdom Metazoa; phylum Arthropoda; class Arachnida; order Araneae; family Dolomedidae; genus Dolomedes; species Dolomedes plantarius. The sequence continues at coordinate 159,069,912 of OU015499.1, forward strand.
GTACAATTTTTGTACTTCCTGACCGACACATATGCTGTATGGCACCCCAAGTCAAAGCGGAGATGGACACCACAGGCCTTGGTCCACATTGGGACTGTTGTGCCATGATTTAGTTAGATAATGATTGTACATTAGAATAATTATTCTAGTTAATTTATTTTTATGAAAGAAAAATTTCATACATTTATAACTTTACAGTATAGAAAACTAATCAATTTGCCTGGAATTTACTAAGTAACTTTTCTACTATTAGCAGCCTTAAAATCATCAATAATTGTAGAAAAGACCAGTTCTGAAGCAATCTATCATTCAATTGACAATATTGTAAGGGAAGCCAACCTTTTTTCATACATGGTGGATCTCAAATAGGTCTTGATTAACTTTGAGAACAATTTTTCAGCACTAGCTACAAATACTGGAATATTTAAAATAATTATAACCACGTAGAATTTTGGATAAACTTGGTCAATACAGTTCTCAATCATGTACTTTAGAATGGCACAAACTTTTAAGACTTTAGGTATAGTTCTTCTAAACATCTTCAGTTCTTGGTAAAGTTGTTTTGCTAGTATAACAGAGTACAATTTTCCCTCAATTCACACAGTAAAAACTTCCTGAAGTTGCTGGCAACTATGGAGATTTTCTTCAGGTTTTTCGTTTAACTGATTTATGTCATGAATACGCTTAAAATTTTGTTCATATTTGTTCAGCTCAAAACCTTGAAGTACAGCCCTGTGAAATGTCAATAATCATCTAAAAGTACTTTGTTTTGAACATGTCTTTTGAATTTTCACTCCTACTGTCATCTGGTATTTTGTACTGAAAAAATGTTTTATTTCTTCCTCCTCTGAATTTCCTTAAATTCTTTTAAAACATTATGTACTTCAGCAATTTCATTTGCTATGATCATTGCTGACACCATCCCACTGTTTCTGCACTCTGCTATGGAAGTGATAAACTGTATGAAGTGTTTTACAGCGGAAAGCAGATCCATGTATTCTCTTTGCCATAGCTTACTTATGAAATTAATTTTTGCCAATATATCATACCATGCTACTATTAAAACAAGGAATTCATATTAAAGTTTAATTCATTGGGATTTAGAATCTTTTTCTTTCACTCTCAGATGTCATTTAAACTCACAACAAAAATATGCATGTAAATATGTACTTTCATTCGTTTCAGCCACGCAAGGCCCTAGGTTCTGCCTATTTCGCATCCCTGTAGAGTTGCCACTGACAGGAGACTTCCAAGATGTTAAAAACCAAGGGGGAAAAAAAACATAAGTAATAATATCTTGGGAAATCATATAATTCTGAATTATGTCTAGTTCCTCCTTGAAAATCTAACATGTCTTAAGCATTGTAATTGAAAATGGGCAGAATGTGTTCTTTGTATTCATTCGTTTATATGCTGTGGTGTTCACAACTTAAATAATGCAAATTTATTAAGTGATTATTTTGAGAAACCTGAAAGTGGCTCTGAATTTTATGAAAATCTTTTAATAAAAATGTGAAGTTTGTAGACAAAGTTAATGTAATTTGAATAAAATTACGTTAAATCCTTTCTCTCTTGTACTCTGTGATCCAATCACAAGTGTTATAGATTGTAACTCTCTACCTCAAGAAATGGGTTTTAAAAGATCCAAATGCTCCTAATCCAAACCCTATACCCCAGATATTTTGAGTTTCCTGATTTTTTGCATTCTGATATAAGCTTAACAATCCATTATTGCTGACTGCCTTACACCAGTGTGTAAATCTTTGATACTCCAATGAGATTTATATAAAAGAATTTTGGCATAGAATTTATTTTGAAAGTAACAATAACTTGTTTGTTAGGCAATATCTTTTTCTTTTTGTTATATTTTCTGGAAATTAAGAAAGTAAATGTTTTGCTATTATCCACACCTGAGCATATGTGTACAAAATACAGAAAAATTATATTTTCATATCTTAGGAAAGAAATAATAGTTTGATTAGAAGTAATTTATAAAAAGACCATAACCATGTTTGTATATGAACTATACAGTTTAAATTTTATTATGTAGGGAATTTTATATGACTGTAGATTGTTTTCTTATTTACTTAGCCCTAAAAAAATTTAATTTCTAGGAGTATTACTGTTTTGTATACTATGTATATATGTTTCTTTAATCACTGTTTTGTTAAATATGGTATTACACTTTTACAGTTTCTCAGTGCATATGACATTTATGACTGACGAATAAAATATTTCATAGTCTATCATGACAAATGATTTATTGCTTTTTTTATCTCATTGTTTATGCGTAGGATGGTGTAATTTTCTCTAACCAAGAAGTGCTATTATAGGTATAGCTTAATCTTAATCTGATTTCATGTAGCACTGAACTGTATTGTGGAGTTCTGACCTAGGTATTTCCAGTCTATTAGGAAATCATTTGACTTATACAAAAAATGAAGAATGATATGAGATTACATTATACTGTAAGAACAAATTGGTTTTCCAATGTTCTCTGAATCACACTATCATTTTATTTATTTTATTATCCAGTAGAAAGGTAATTCAAGATAATCAAACTAATTCTAATTATTCTTAGTTTTTAATTTTATCTCTTAGCTTTTTTAGATTTATAGTAAAACTATTTTATTATTATCAACAGCAAGTTTGAAGAGTATTTAAAAGATAATATAAGTCAATTCATATTTTTGGTCCCAGTGTACAATTTTTTAGGTATAGTTCATTTTTATACTACTTTTTTATAGAAATAGATCATTTATTTCTTTCACATTTATTACGTAATAATAAGTCCCCCTTTGTGCTTACATAGCTGGCTTAGGGGGTGTATGCGATTCAGAATTGGAAAAATGTTTACTGTTCTTATCACCCAATCTCAAAGAATGTCATAAATCGCTAGCATTACTCTTTAGTCAGACTTTGTGAAGGGCTGTTTGGCCCAACATCCACTGTGAATACAAAAGAAAATAAAGACATTTTTCCATGGAAATGCATAAATAAACATTTATAAGAATAAAATTTTATATAAAAGCTTGCGTAACCATTGAATATCCATCCCTCAAGAAAGAGAAAGTTTTAAAAATTTATGACAAAGGAGGAAGACGGAATCATGATGTATAAAATTGTTTGCAACGTTTTATAGAAATGCCAAAATCGAAAAACATAATTTTTTAGAAAAATTTAACGTCAGTTAAAAATCCTTACATAGATTTAAGCACATACACCACCCCCAAAAAACTAATGAATTTAAAATAAAATTGATAATATAAAATGTGACATATCAGCAAAATATCATATACCAGTATTTTTGAAATATAGAAATATAAAAGAAAAAAAATACCAATTTTTTTCAAAAATTTCTTTGATTTTCTGACACTTTAAATTAGCAGAAATCATCCAGCACTCCCACTTGAAAACTTTTTTTATTCTGAAAAAAAATTTCAATGGGAAAAAAATCTTTGAAATGTAAAAATGAACCGGTAAAGCAATAGCTATCAATGCATTAATCATTTATTACGATTCTGTAAAGACATTTCGGTACGAAAAAATACTGTCCATAAACAAACACCCTCCTACACGTCATGATACGAGCAAATACGGTTACCTTGAAGTCTGAGGTCACCGCGATGAAATTTTTATTGCCACACTTCACACATCGGTACGAGTATCGTACTTCAGTCGAAATTTTAGTTAGACAGATATGTAATGTATTTATTTTTGTACTGAAGTGTGTATACGTAATTTGTTTTCTTGTGACGGCTGTGAAATTGTTTCTTTACTATAATACCGAGCTGTGACCAATCAGTATGTGACAGGTTGAGATTCAAGTCACACCCCACATTCATTCGGCATATTTTATTTACAACCCGAGAGTACAAAAGAAAAATACAATATAAATTGCGAAAGAACTAACATGGGTAAAACTTCTTTAAGCAGCTCTGAATTAATATTTCTGTGAAAATATAAAATTGTTCTCACAAGTAATTTTTAAGGAGTATCACATCGAAACTGTGTGGATTTATTTTGCTTAGAATTTTTATTCCGTGTTTACGATCTCGTAATACAATATTTAAAAGGTGTTGGTCTGGAAAAGACCTTATCAACCCTGTATTTCTGACGTGTATCTCATAGACTGCAAGACGTCCACAGATAACTGTTTTGAAATGTTTGATTCACATTATGTGAAGAATCGCAGAAAAGCACTATTGCACAGTAAATGAACGGAAAGTAATTTGAAGAATTTATACTTTTGTAAATTCTAATGTATTATATGCACTACACACAGATTAAAATGTGGAAGTGTGGTGAAAAATATTTATAGCCACCAAACTTCAATTGAAAAAAATATGCCTAAAAAATCCACATATTCTTTGTTATGTCCTGTAATAATTTTACATATTTTATTAGATTTAGAAACTTTTTTATCTGTTGGCAACCAAGAATGGGAGGTGTGGATTTGTGAGACAGACTTCTTGGATCATATTGATGTTATGCTTAGAAGCATAAAATGGTATTGGAATCTATTTAACAATGCTCTAAACATGGCTGTCACTGCTGGATGAATTTTGCATTTACATTTGCACAAAGGTACAACAGAAGAGCAATCATCATCAGATCTTTATCGGTAGAATTTCTCGGAGCATTAAACTTAATAATTAACAATGAAATTATTACGACTTTTAGACAACTAAAATAAATATAAGGGGCAGAAATATTAATATTGCTTTTCTATTATTGATCGGGCCCATAGCAGTATTTTTGTGGAGAGTCCTACAAACCGAAACATATCAAATCTCAGCACGTCATGATGATCTACCAGGGCAAAATAATGACGATGGCTAAGGAACTTGGTGCCCTAATTACAATAAATTAAAAATGATCAGTAATTTAATTAGACTTTTAACATAATTTAGAACATCTTAGTTTATAGGTATATCATTTCTTAACACAAACTTTTATATATTGCTATCAATTTCACGTGAAAAATACGACAAAAGAGGTATGGTACAGTGTTAACCTTTTACACGCCGCACTATGATCGAACGATAGCACAAACTATTTACTGATAAAAATCACATTAAATCTCAAACATAAGAACTATGAATAAGTTAAAATACTTGTATATGATTTATACCATGTTACAGAAATGGAACATTGGCGGGAAACACTTAATTTTTTCACATTGTTTTATAAAATATGATTAACGACATTTACATTCAAATCTCAGTTTCTCTGAACAATTCTTTTGTAGTTGTAAGTAAATTTCTAAACGTTATTCAGAAATAACATTAGTTAAGCAGAAAAATAGCCGGCACAAGATAATAAGCATCTGATTGAAAGATTCAGAGCAATGTGCACGAGGTCCATTAACAGAGTGGATTTTCGGTTTCATGCGAAGGAAACACAAAGTTACTTCTCTCGGAAAATTGAGATATGATTGCTCTGCTGTTGTACCTTTGTGCAAATGTAAATGCAAAATTCATCCAGCAGTGACAGCCATGTTTAGAGCATTGTTAAATAGATTCCCATACCATTTTTTGCTTCTAAGCATAACGTCAATATGATCCAAGAAGTCTGTCTTGCAAATCCACACCTCCCATTCCCTCACTATACGCTATTATTAGATGTGGCTGAGAAACATCAGTTCTCTTTTTTTGTGCTGGACAAAATCGCTTGGTTTTACTGATAGGCTCATGTGTCGAATAATTGGGTGCTATAGTTGCAATAGTACTGTCTTTCCAGCGGCAAATGAAATATTGACCGTCACTTCAGTACTAAAAATTTCCACTTTGCCATTTTGAGGCTTTATTTGGTGATCTGGGAGGACATTTTCCTGTCCGAAATTCCGGTATCGTGCCAGTTCCTTTGAAACCTTTTTCAGACAACTCCGTAAAGAGCTTATGTAATGAGAAAGAGTTGTCGAAGAAAATTTCATGCTTTTCTGTATTTTAAACACTGGATAGACGCTCTCACATAACTCTAGATCCAAGAGGATCCAAGATATTTGATAAATGCAATAGATATTCTATTAGTCTGAACTTGTGAAATATTTTAACTGAATCTAAGGTAACCAACTTAGGAAACATTTCAGAAATATTCTCAATCCTATCAGTTTTTATGATTTTTTTTAAACTTTCATTTTTTTCCCAGCAATGTTGGATATTTTTCTCTTTTGACTTTAGGTTTCGCTTCAAATTCGGCCCTTCTTTTGAAGTTGAAAGTACTTCAGGATCAAAAACGTCTTCATTAGATATTCCATTAACATCTATTTTTGTAGATATTTCGACTTGACCACAAGCATCTACTGGCAGAACATGCCCCAAATATCCTCCTTTATATCTTCCTCGTCTGTTAAACATCCACGTTCTTCTGGAGGCAGTTGACAAGTATCAATACACTCTTTTTTTTCAGAATCATTAGATAATGTGAAAAAATAATAAATCGCCTCTTCTACAGTCCGAAATGATTTTGAATGTAATCAGTGTGACGTATCCTTACTAACGGAAGAATTTCGCAGAGCAAAGGAAAAGAATAAGAACTCCGTATAACGTTAATTTCCAATATATGTGCCTCTCCAGTTGAGTCATAAACGACGTCTATCAACAAACACGTTTTTCAGGGTCAGCTCTGCGTGATTCGCTTCACATCCGTCGTAGAACATGCGTTTGTGAAACGGGAACAAGGGACTCGAAAGTAGATCAATGTCATAAACATCTTTCGTCGACGCTTACTAAAACCTCTCGATAATTCGAAAACTTTTTATGATTAATTCTATGCACTGTAATCAATAAAACTTTATTATTTAAAAAAAACTAACCTTTGCACGCCAATGTTCCATTTCTGGAACAAGCAAATTTCTTGACTAATAGTAACAAAATTTAATCCGTTTTGTCATAACTTATGTTCTACCAACAAAATGATCAGTTTTTATTACTCACATTTATAAAGAGATTTCATAAATTTTGAATTTTATATGAATTTTTGAAGTTTATTCACCGAAAATTAGAAAAATGCCTAAATTACAATTTCCCCCTAGACACTATTTATTTTATTAACGTAACCTCGATGCCAAAAATAAATGCATACTTTCGTTCGACTTAACCTTTTTCGTTCGACCCTTCAATTTATCTATAACACCCCGCAGGACACTGAACTCATCTCGTAATATCAGAACTAGACTTATTTACATGTCTAGAGGAGGAAATTCTCGAGAACTTAAAGGACCAAGGCGTTACCTCAGTGCGACGATCGCTATTAGACGGGAAAGTAAAATTCTCCCAACAGAACACCTCATACTCTCCTTCGATTCACCATCTTTGCCATCCGTGGTGACGGCCGCGTATTTGAATTGCCTGTCGAGACCGTATGTGCCGAATCCTCTACGCTGTTTTAAGTGCCAGAGGTTCGGCCATGCAAAAGACTCCTGCCGAGGATATATCTCCTGTGCCAGATGCTCTCGACTTGGCCATGAAAGTGAGGTTTGTACGGAAACACCATCCTGTGTAAATTATAAGGGAGATCACACATCCTTTTCTAGAGCGTGCAACTGCCCCCAGTCCTAAAAGAACTGGTACACAAACCGAACCCGTATTTATTGGACCTATAAGGACCCCAAAGAATGGATAAACAGATAACTCAAAAACAAACTCAGGCAGAAACTACAACCAGGAAAAAACTGCTGAAACCTCCATCAAAACCACTATTCCACAAAATTTAAATGGTTCAAATCTTACACGTGGAAAAAAAGTAGATCCCCATGACCACCGACCACTCATAAAAATTTTGTAGAAAGAAAACAGTCTTGTCATACCACATAGATACAAATTCTCCAATCCCTCCAAACAGAAATAGAAAAAAAGGGGCCATTCCTAGAAAGTGCGGTGGCCTTTGTAGGAAGGCGAAAGACTAATTATATTTTAAAGGGTAATGAGTATGTCCGCAGGCTCGCGGACAATGCGGAATTAAAACTATTTGTCCGAGGACTCGGACAATGATGTTGTTTTCGAGGAGCCTTAACTCCTCCCTTTTTTCTTTTCTCCGGTTTTTTGGCTTTTATCAGCTTAACTCTACTTTTATCACTTTTGTATGTATTTGCTCGTGCTATTTTTACTCATTATTTTCTATCACTGTTATTTTATCATTTTCTATGACTATTTCGAATAGTTACATTATATGACAGTTTTCATTACCTGTTTTAATGACTGTATTTTACATATTGTTATATAGGACTGTCCTTAACATCTGCTGTTTTCGACTGATTTTATCACCGTGCACGTTTCACTGATTTTACCATCCTTTTCCTTGTCACCCTTTTTATCACTGTTGCTAGTTTTGTGTCTTTTTTCCTGTGCATTTTTTCTACTTACGACGAGTGTTTAGCGAGCACTTATGCTCTGTGCCAGAAAACTCCAGCGAAACCTTTTGAAATACGAGGACAGGTCAAAAAGTAAGTTGCACTTTCAAGTTATGGCCATTTATTGAATAACCTATACAAAAGCAACACGGCTATGACAGCATACAATGTAAGTTCGCTTTTCCACATAGTTCCCAAGAGACTCTAAACATTTCTCCGAACGGACAACCAACTTTTCGATTCCGGATGCATAGAAATGTCCTCCAGCGCTATGTAACCACACGGAGACAGCTGCTTTCACCTCCTCATCATTTCGGAATCGTTGTCCACCGATATCCTTTTTGCGCTTACCGAAAACATGGAAATCACATGGCGCTATTTCGGGACTGTATGGAGGGAGTTGCCATACCTCCCACTTGAATCTCTGCAGCAGTTCGCGCGTTTCGCGGGCCTTGTGAGGTGTTGCGTTATCGTGCAATAAAATCACACCGTCGCTCAATTTTCCCCGACGCTTCTCTTTAACTGCTTTACGCAACCGGTGCAACCGGTTCAACGTTTGACAATACGAAGCCGAGTTGATTGTCGTTCCTTTCGGCATAAATTCCACTCGCCGCACAAGGCCCGCCAAACGTGCGAACGGCTGCAGAGATTCAAGTACGAGGTATGATAACAACCTCCATACTGTCCGGGCTTAGCGCCATGTGATTTCCACGTTTTCCGTAAGCTCAAATAGGATCTCGGTGAACAATGATTCCGAAATGGTGAGGAGGTGACAGCAGCTGTCTCCGTGTGGTTAAATAGCGCTGGAGGAGATTTTTATGCATCGGGAATCGAAAAGTTGGTTGTCCGTTCGGAGAAATGTTTAGAGAGTCTCTTGGGAACAATGTGGAAATGTGAACTTACATTGTATGCTGTCATAGCCGTGTTGCTTTTGTATAGGTTATTTAATAAATGGCCATAACTTGGAAGTGCAACTTTTTGATCAGCCCTCGTATCATCGTTCATACCTTTGAATCCTTTTATCACTGTTTTATATCATCGTTTTAGTCACCTTTTATATATCATTACCCTTTTTATATCATTGTTTGCATCAACTTTGTATATCTTTTCTCCTTATACATCACGTTTTTATCATGTTTACACAGGATTGTGGTTTTAAAATGCGGACATATATTGTGTTCTTCGGGTTTTACCACGTGTTTGGCGCAGCATGTCCTGTCTGGACCTTGCGCCATTAAACCCTAAACAACCAACCAATCAACCAACGTTGGACTTAATAATTTTTATAGAATACGAATAGTATTTTTCTCAGAATTATGATTTTTCATTTATGGAACATTGGCGTGCAAAATGTTTATATATATATATATATATATATATAATCATTCAACTTCTTTCTCCTGTCTTTACAGGTGCTCAGTACAGATTGTACGATGCGATACTAGAATGTTTGAGCTGTCCACAAATTTCGAAGTTCAACGTATTGCTAGCAGTCAGTTTTCTCATCATCGTGTACAGTGACGTCAACAGGCCAGAAAGGAAATGTCGTGCATTTCCAGTATAAAAGAGCCTTCCAACGAAAGCCATTCCTACAAACCAAACCCTACTAAAGCGGAAGATGAATTCTCTCCATCTAACACATGTCGAATTAGTTTAAATATAAAAAGTTGCAGTGCACAGATTCTTTCTCCCACCGAGGAAATTTTTGAATGTAATTTATGTGACAGAAGATTTTCACAGTCGGCCTCCTTAAATACGGATCATTCCTACCAAATTTCTGATAATACTTCCTGTACCCACACAGGAGAGAACCTTTTCGCATGTACTGTATGCGAGAGAATATTTGATGTACAGAGTAATTTAATAAGACATCTCCGCACCCACACAGGAGAGAAACCTTTCGCATGCAATGAATGTGAGAAAAGATTTTCTCGACAGGATGAGCTAAAAACACATCTCTTCACCCACACGGGAGAGAAACCTTTCGCCTGCACTGTATGTGAGAAAAGATTTTCTCAACAGGGTCATTTAAGAAGGCATCTCCACATCCACACAGGAGAGAAACCATTCGCCTGCACTGTATGTCAGAAAAGATTTTCAGAACAGTATCATTTAAAGGCACATCTCCGCACCCACACAGCAGAGAAACCTTTCGCTTGCACTTTATGTGAGAAAAGATTTTCCCGGCAGTGTGAGTTAAAAATACATCTCCGCACCCACACAGGAGAGAAACCTTTCGCCTGCACTGTATGTGAGAAAAGATTTTCTCAACAGTGTCAACTTAGAACACATCTCCGCATCCACACAGGAGAGAAACCTTTCGCATGCAATGTATGTAACAAAAAATTTTCTCTACAGGGTAATTTAAAAGCACATCTCCACACCCACTCAGGAGAGAAGAAATTTGCTGTTCAGGGTGATTTTAAAAAACATATCCGCACCCACACAGGAGATAATCCTTTCGCCTGCACGGTATGTGAGAAAAGATTTTCTCAACAGGGTCATTTAAGAAGACATCTCCACACCCACACAGGAGAGAAACCTTTCGCCTGCACTGTATGTGAGAAAAGATTTTCTCGAGAGTATCATTTAGAAACACATCTCCGCACCCACACAGCAGAGAAACCTTTCGCATGCGCTGTATGTGAGAAAAGATTTTGTCGACAGGATGAGCTAAAAACACATATTTTCACCCACACAGGAGAGAAACCTTTCGCCTGCTCTGTGTGTGAGAAGAAATTTGCTGTACAAGGTGATTTAAAAAGACATATCCGCACCCACACAGGAGATAAACCTTTCGCCTGCACGGTATGTGAGAAAAAATTTTCTCAACAGAGTAATTTAAGAACGCATCTCCGCATCCACACAGGGGAGAAACCTTTTGCCTGCACTATATGTGAGAAAAAATTTTCTCAACAGGGTCCTTTAGAAACACATCTCCGCACCCACAGAGGAGAAAAACCTTTCGCCTGCACAGTATGTGAGAAATCTTTTTCTCAACAGTGTCATTTAAGAAGACATCTCCGGATCCATACAAGAGAGAAAACTTTCGCTTTTACTCTGTGAGAAAAGGTTTAGTGGGGCTACAGTCGGTGGTGCTCTTCGATAATTTGAAGAACGCATAAAATAAAATTCGACGGACCACAGCTGTCTTTTCTGATTTTTATTTAAAAGGACATTACACATGTTAGGTACATCATACAAGACAGCTGAATATTATTGAGTTGAAGCAATTGTGGGTGTCGAGATAAATATTAAATACCCACTGCAGGTTGTTGCTGTTAACCTTACAGCGTCTAGTAGTCAACTGAAATTTGGCCTAGACTGCTGGGGAATTGCGCATGCGTGAATATTTTCACTTCTCTTCAGTGACGCACATGCGGCAACATCCCGACTGGCATTGCCAGGTTCTCATGCAAGAACTTAACAATTCTATTTTTTTACATATATATATAAGTCCAAACATAAATGAATGTTTAATTTTCAGTTACAATCAAATAGATACTAATAAGCAATAACTAATTATTAAAATACAAAATCACAATAAAAAGATAAACAGTATACTTAAGCACTAGAAAACTTTGCACATAAAGAACAATGTCATAATTATTATCTGAAAACAATACATTTATTTTTCAATAGGCAGTATACTCAATCTGGAGGTGGACCTTTTTTAGACTCCCTTACATCAACATCATACATTAACATCAACAACTCGTACTTTTCTATCCTGTCCCGGATATATGGCTATTATTCGCCCCAATAACCATTTACATGGTGGGAGATTTTCTTCCCTTATCAAAACCATATCCCCTATTTTTAAATTTTCTTTATTAACTACCCATTTCTATCTTTGTTGTAGACTATTTTAAGAAAACTATTTAAGAAAGAAAAAAAATTGTAAAAAAAATTAAATTGTAGACTATTTAAGAAAGGCTCCATCTTTTCCATATTGTTTGTACCGACTTTGTAATTCTCTGCCAAGCATTAAGGCGATTTGTCTCAATATTAGTTAGAGACGGTTCGACTAGAAGGTCCATTCCACCATTTTTCATTATGTAGAAGCGATTCAGCTTTAAGACCCCTGGACAAGCGGTCTGAAGGATTGTCCTTTCCAGCACAGTGATACCACGTATCCGGATCTGTTAACCTTGTGATTTCCTCAACTCGATTCGCCACGAATTGCTTCCACCTTTTTGAAGACCCTTTGATCCAAAATAAAACAATTTTGGAGTCTGTCCAATGAAACACAATGCATTTCCTTTTCTGACTGATGATTTCTTGAACCTTTGAACTCAAGCGAGCTGCTACTAAAGCACCCAGAAGCTCGAGCCGAGGCAACGTAACTCTCTTCAATGGTGCCATTCTGATTTTAGAGGTTACGAGGCTTACAAGTACCTTACTTTGTTTTTAACTTTCTCATAAACTGAAACTCCATATGCAAGTTTGGAAGTGTCACAAAAGGTATGGATTTCTATGACGTCATTATCTTTGGTAGAATCTAGTACCAATCTCGGGACTCTGAGCTCATTTAAGAGCGGCAGCTCCTTGCACCAATCCGTCCACTCTTCTTTAATCTCTGGAGGTAAATTTTCATCCCATGTGATTTTCTTCGACCAGAGTTCCTGAATGAGGCATTTCATTCTTATTGTAAAGGGGGTAAGCAAACTCAACGGGTCATAGATTTTCCCAATGGTTTGCAAAAGATATCTTTTAGTGTTTTCATTGCCCGAAATGAATTCTAGTAGACCTTTCGTGTCCACGGTCAGACACTCTTCTTGAGTTCACCAAGCCATACCCAATACTTTCGTCTTGCTGGTTCCCAAGCTGACAGAATTTTCAACTGGATATGTCCCGAAACCTACTGCAGCCCACTGACTCATCAACGTAGCGTCATTGGAGATCCATTTTCGCATTTCCATCCCTGCTTCTTTCATAATATATTTGGCACAGCTGGAAATAAGAAGTGCCTCTTCACGAGTGTCTTTTCCTGTGATCCAGTCATCAATGTACATGAAAGAATCTAGATGTTGTACAACTGTGAAAAACTCATCTTTATACTGAGCAGTGTGATGTTTAACAGGAACGGGCTAGCGTTGACCCCAAAGGGTACCCTGTTGAATCGATATATTTGCTTGTTTGGCCTTTTGTCAATACGACGGTTACTGTCAGTCCACAAAAAACGTACAGCATCTTTATGGTTTTCTTCAGGGCAAATTTGAAGGAAGGCTTGACGTATATCAGATGATATTGCAATTCCATTAAGTCTAAAGTTGATAAGCACATCTAGAAGGTTTGGATATAAGTTGCGACTAGGGATGCGACATCGATGTCGATGTTTTCAAAACATCGATGTTTTAAACATCGATTTATTGAAGCCGATGTTTTTTAACATCAATGCTTTGTGCTCGATGTTTTACGTTGTGTCGATGTTTTTTTTTAATGAAAAAGTACCGTAATTAAAAAAATTTACCACGTACCATAATTTTCACACTCAGTAAATGTAAGTCTGAATTCTGAAAAGAACGAATACAAAAAGGGGAATGATTCCTTAGCAAATAGATAAATGTCAATTAACAACCAATTAACCAATCAGAGCGCTTGGAATGTTCCTGACACTCCAGAACCTTCCATGGGGTTTTATTTTACAAATAGTATATACACGAGTGCATCCATTTAAGTCTTTGTTTTGTGCTGGTTTTATATAAGTTGACGTCAATATTATTAGGAAGATACCTCCCAAAAGTACCGTTTGGAAATATTTTTACAAAACCTCTGACAAATTGGCGAAATGAAATATTTGCCTTAAGTCCCTCAAAACTTCTGGCAATACCACGAATTTATCTGGACATTTGAAGGCAAAACATGGCGGTATTTACAACGAGAATTTTGAGTCATCAATGTAGCCCAAAGCAACCATGCTTTTGTCATTTGTGTCTCCTCAATCAGAGAGTAAAATTAAATCACCCCCTTCTCCCACGACTAACGGAAGTAATATTAATGTTAGAGATTACTAAACCAGTTTTAAAACATGGATATTCTAAAACATCGATGTTTAAAAACATCGATGGTTTTTGGACGATGTTTTATTAGCATCGATGTTTTAATATTGAATATCGATGTTTCAAAACAGCGATGTTTTGTTATCGATGTCGCATCACTAGTTGGGACCCTGCCATAAGCAGTCGTTTAAAGAAAGAACGTAACACCGACAAGGAAGTTCCTTCGACAGAAAATATTCATAAAAAACGCAAATACGATGATTCTTATTTAAACTACGGATTTTAGTGGACTGGCAATGAAAATGAACCAAATGAATTGTGTGTCGAATGTTAAAAAGAAGTGACTAATAGTAGTTTAAATCCAGAAAAATTACAAAGACATTTAAAGACAATGCATCCACAATTAAAAGATTAAAAACATTGAATATTTTAAATGAAAACGGGGCGAGCTTAAAAGAAGAGGGCAGGAATTTTCAAAATATATGTTGAATGATAACAAGGCATCATTGGAAGCCTCCTACCGGGTTAGTTATCGAATTGGTAAAGCAGGAGAAGCTTACACGATTGGAGAAAAATTAATCAAACCTCGTGCAAAAGATTTAATCATGTGTGAAATTGGGGAAAATTTTGCAAAAGAAATTGATAGTGTGCCACTTTCTGACAGAACTGTTGCTAGACATATTAAAGTTCTATGTGATTTTTGTGAGAAATAATTAATATGTCGTTTTAAAAAATCTCCATATGGATTTACATTACAGTTAGACGAGTCTACCGATATTGCTGGTTTGGCAGCATTAATTGTTCTTGTACGTTATGTTTTCGACTCAACTGTTTATGAGGATTTTCTCATGTGTACACTTTTTCCAGGTAAGACTACAGGTGAACAAATTTTTGAAACGATCAACGCCTATATGAAAAAGCATAAATTATCTTGGGATTCATGCTTCCATATTTGCACCGATGGTGTAAAATCGTTGCTCGGGGTAAATAAAGGTACAATATCGCGAATAAAAGCAATTGCTAGTCACATACAACATTTTCATTGCTGCCTTCATCTTCATGCTCTTGCAATTAAAAGAATGCCAACTCATTTGAAAGATGTTCTTGATAATGTAGTTAAGATTGTCAGTTACATCAAATCAAAAGATTTAAATTCCCGGTTATTTAAACTAATTTGTGAGGAATTATCTAGTGAGCATAACACATTACTTTTGCACACAGAGGTACGATGGCTATCTCGTGGAAAAGTTCTAAATCGATTCTACGAACTGAAAGATGAAATAAGAATTTTTTTAATTGAACATAAAAATGAACTTGCGGATAAATTAAACGTCGAAAATTGGATGCAAAATATGGCATATCTTGCTGACATTTTTTCCATTTCGAATGAAATGAATGTTTCATTGCAAGGAACAACAACATATATTTTGAAAGTTAATAACAAAATTGAAGCAATGATTTCGAAACCCGATCTATGGAAAACATATCTAAATAGAAATGATTTGCAATGTCTTCAAAAATTGAATGACTTCTTGGCATCAAATGAGCTTTTTCTTAACAGTGCCGTTGAAAAATTGATTGTAGAACAATTGTCCCATTTACAGAAAACTTTTAGAGATTATTTTCCGTCACCTGAATTGTCATATATGTGGATTCAAAATCCATTTAAAAATTTTAATTTAGAAGAAGATAATGATCTGCCGTTAAAAGAAAAAGAACAGTTGATTGAAATATCAAAAAGTTACACGTTGATGGCGAAATTTGAACCAGAAGAATTATTTAATTTTTGGTTAGATGTTTACAAAGAATATCCGGAAGTGTCCGGGCTGCGAAAATTCTCATGCTACTTGTTACTACATTAGCGTCACCCCATGTTTAATATCTCCATCATTATATAAGTCAGCCATGCCAATCGAAGTACTGTTTTGTAAAGCAGAAGTTTATTTTCTATACTCATCTCCTTCTGGAACAGGAGGTGGGCGATATCTTTTCTAACTTTAAAAAATTTGCAGATATTATTATTAATATTTTTCTTCCAAGTAAGCTTACTATCCATGAAGATACCCAAATATTTCTCTTCCCTTTAGTGGATGAGCTGACAAAACGTTAACTGGGGGTGGGGGAATCCTATTGTATGAAAAAAAGATAGCTTTTGTTTTACTGGGATTTAATTTAATACGCCATTTATCAAACCGGCGCTCAAGAATGTTAATGTGACGTTGGAGGTAAATATGCATATATCTGACATTATGATTTTTAGCGAGAATGGCTGTGTCAGCAGCATAGAGTGCAAGCGAAGTGTTCGGGGTGGTGGGGATATCATTTATAAATAAGTTAAATAAGACCGGTCCGAGTTTAGAACCTTGAGGAACTCCTGCATTAACAGGGTGTAGGTCTGAAGTGGTACCAGAATAGCTTACAGCAAAAGTTCTGTCCGAAAGATAGGATTGTATGTTTAATTAGGGCAGCTGCCATTTTAAATTTAATGAGTTTATAGATAAGGCCACTGTGCTAGACAGTATCAAAAGCTTTAAGAATATCAAAGAAGACAGCACCAGTCTGCATTCTGTTCTGAAGTCCATCATGGATGTACTCAGTAACACGAAGTAGCTGATGTGTGGTAGAATGTTTAGGTCTGAAACCAAATTGGGCATTAGAGAGAATATTATTGCTATCGATAAAATTATGAATACGGCTACAAAAAATGTGTTCAACCACTTTAGAAAGAGAAGATAAGAGACTAATGGGCCTGTAGTTTTTCGGAAGGGAAGGATCCTCACCAGGCTTATGAATTGGGAAAATAATGGCCGATTTCCAGGGATGCGGGTAGTAGCCGATGCCAGGGATGCTTATGGGGTTTCCTAATTCTCTTAAGATATTGCCAAACTGAGTTGCCAAACTCAGTGGGAGCTAGTGACTCAATAAATTCTTTCCATTTATTATTTTTGAAATTTTTGATTTTAATTTTAACCTGATTGTCAAGATTTTTCTAATTATTAAGCATTCTGGGGTCCCGAGTTCGCTGCCAAATTTTCCTGAAATGGTTCCTATATTTAATTAGGTCAACAATATAATGGGGTAGTTTATGATAGAAATATTGGGGAGAGTGGACCTTAGCAGATTCCAGCGTGCTTTGGATGGTCTTAGTGATAGAGGTAACAGCAGCGTCTATGTCATCAGTACTGTTAATATCATTAAAGGGTGGGGAGGAGTTGTTAACAAATTTAGTGAAGGACTGCCAATTAGTATGATAAGGAGAAATGAAAGAAGTTAGCACGGGGTTGCAGTTAATGTCAAGTTTAACAGGTAAGTGGTCAGAGGATAAATGATCAATAGTATTAATCTCATACGAATAGTGAATGTTGTTTAAAAGGGCAAAGTCAATGATGGATTGGGAGCCTGAAACACCAAGCCTGGTGGGATAAAGTGGGAAAGCAATATCAATAGAGTTATCAATTGAGTAGGAATTAATTTCAGTACCATATCTGGTTACTAAACGGTCATTCTGGCAGTTTCAACGGGGGTGGTGAGCGATAAAGTCACCAAAAAGTATAACTTTATGGTCAAGATTAAAAAGTTGAGAAAGTTCATTAGTTACGGGTCAACCATCGATAATTCTTAAGTAAGTGGAAACAAGGGTGAGAGTAGTACCAGAGTTTATCCAAATTTTTAACAGTTGTGTTTTCAATGGTATGTAAGTTAATACTGGGGAGATGGTTATGTTTAATATTCCGTTTGACATAGATCGCCCTGCCACCGAAACGTAGGGGAGCGTTAGTATTAGGGTCAAGGCGGGGAGTGAAGTACAGACTGTAGTTTTAAATTTTAAGAGTTCTGGGGGTGGGACACTTCACCTCCTGTACCAGAATAAGATCAACGGGGTTCTTAATTACAAACTCCCGAAGCTCATGTATACGTGCACGCAAACCATCAGCATTCCAGCTCAGAACAGAAATTGCAGAAGTAGAGGGGAGCATTAAGGGGCAGAAGAGGTGGCTGCCTCTTGTGAGGCAGCAGAAAGAACGTTATTTATAGACGGTGAGTTAAGTTTATCAACTAAGTAATTAAAATCTGGTATATTCATTTCGTAACAGAGTTGTTTAATTTCTTTAAGAACATCCCTAATTTTTAAAAGTTTATTTAGTGTGCCGTCAAGGTTTCCCATTGGCGTTACTCTAGAGGTTGGAGTTTCAATAGTAGAATTAGCAGGAGTTACAATATTAGTGGTTTGTTCAGTCGTTATAGTGGGACAAGGGGAGTTATTGGGCTGAACAGCCTGGCTGTAAAAAATTGTTGAATTAACGGGTTTGCTAGAAAAGGTATTTCCTGAGTTTGTTGGGACAATTAGTTGGGGAGTATAATTACCGGCTTTGGCCGCTTCTTTTATGGTCTTAATTGGGTTACGTCTAATTTTTACCTGTTCCGGGTGAGCACTGCAACCATGATAGTTTGATGGGTGGTCACCATTGCAATTAGCACATTTTGTTGGGGTGTCACGTGGTTTAGTACAGGCTGCTGATGAGTGTGCACCAGCACACTTCATACAGACAGGCTGTAGAAGGCAAACTTCACTACTATGGTGGAATTTTTGGCAGATGAAGCATTGCTTGGTACCTTTGAATTTGTAGGCTTCAACCCTAAGGGCCTGTTCACATAGGAGTCCGTTGCGTTGCGTTAAGGAAAAGGTGACGTTGAGACGAAAATAAACCAATCATATGCCTCCAAATCATAAGCAATGAAATTTTTAACGCCTTTGATTGGTTTATTTTCGTCTCAACGTCATTTTTTCCTTACCGCAACGCAACGGACTCCTATGTGAACAGGCCCTAACTACGAAATCTAAAAGTGTCGGATTTCATATATATGCTCAAGAGTCTTATTTTGTCGGAGGTGGCATAGGATAATCGGGAGAGGTTCCTTGGTGTTAAATCGTTTGAGTTGTGAAACTGTTCACCTCAAAATCAAATTCTACGACTTGTTTGACTTCCTCTACTGGAATGTCAATGGGGATACCTTTGATTACGACTTTAAGAGGCCTATCAGTCTTGGGGGTTTTCCAAAAAATTCAGTTTTAATGGCGATAAGGTACTTTTGAATATTTCTAAATTGATCGATGGTGGTGGGAGAGATCTTATGAATCTGTTCTGAGACAGTTTTGAGCAAATTAAATTGGATTAGGTTGTTTATATTTTCGATAATCTTTTGATAACCTGGAACCATTTTAATAAAGAATGGTTCTGGTTTAGGCTCTCTTTCTACTTGGATGGTATCATTTGTTACAATTTCATCATCAGAATTTTCCTCAAGGGGGGCAAATTTATTTCTTTTTTCGATGACATCCGATTTTACCTGGTCTACTAAGTTTTGGCGAGCAACTCGTTTACCCTGTGGCTCATTACCTTCATTCCTTCTTCTATTTTTTTTACTAGATTTTTTAACTACCGGAGTAGTATCAAATTTACTCACAATAGCAATTAGGTTTTTTAAATTATCAAAGTTAGGACGAAGGGTGAAAGCAACAATGTACTTCCACATACCTGATAATTTGCTGTTCTCAAAGTCATGGTCGAGCCCAGTTGAGCTTCAGATGTTCGCCAAAGTCTCATCCAAAGTTTGTATAATGAAGTCGATCGAACTCTTGAAGTCCTTAAATTCAGGTGTCTTATCACCGCAGATCTTGAGAAAGTTTAGAACGTTTGGCATTTCTTCAATTTGAAGATGATGAGGGTCAAGGTTTTGAAAAGCAACAGCTGGATCTAAATCGCATTCCATCACAGAATTCGCCAAATAAGTCTTCTCTCTACCGAGACAGAAGGGAGAATCTTTCGTAGGAGCGGCAGTACAACATCAGAGACGGAAGGGTCAGGAGAAGTGTTTTCTCCAACATTCGTAATCTGTAGGATAGTTGGCAGAGATGTGGATTTCATTATATTAAAAATATTCAATCCACTGCTGTCAGAAAAAGGCTCCAAGTTGGCTTCCTTTCTTGCGCCAAAATGGCTTCAGAAAATAGCTTCAAATATGCAACTGAGCTCAAGCTATGAGAAACGATATTGAAAATATGAAGAGAAGTATTGCAGCAGATAAAAATGTACAAGCTATAAATAGCAATCAATCTGGTAAAAAGATTGATATCAGCATTCGACGGAGTCTTTATACAATTAGTTTGTTTGCAAAAATGACATAAATAAATTTTAGCACGAT
The DNA here is from genome assembly GCA_907164885.2 of Dolomedes plantarius. Lineage (NCBI taxonomy): Eukaryota > Metazoa > Arthropoda > Arachnida > Araneae > Dolomedidae > Dolomedes > Dolomedes plantarius. Next base: position 159,090,471 of record OU015499.1, read on the forward strand.
AGAACACGAACAACCAACAAAATCAATCACACCAGAGTACTCGAAAGTGAATAATATTTATTGTTTTTCTCATTAAAAACGGCGTGTCCAGGCGAATTTTTTATTTAAAATCGCAGATTTTAAATAAACTAAGGTTTACATAGTAGGAATTTCTTTAAGTACGGATAGGTTTCGAGCAAGAGTCTCCGCAAAAAGGAAGTAATGCTAAACTCCATAGAGTTTCCTAGTTTTGTTCTCCACAGGTCTCCAAGATGGCCGCCTCACTCCGATGGCGTATAGTTAAACCTTGTTTGTTTGGCCCAAGTTAGCCTTTCAGTTTGATACCCCTGGTGTAGAGGAATGAAATTTTAAAACATCATCTGCACTGATCCCGTACCAAATCGCATTCCTCAATGATTTGTGCTAGGGTAAGTTTTGATGCATTTTAAATTTAAGGACGTGCAGAGATATAATATTCTTTAGTTTAAAACATATTAATTTTTTTCCTCTCTGGTACCTAATTTGCCCTCTTTGATGTTACACTTCGGTAGCGTACACAGGAGTATATTTATACTCATCAGTGGCAACGGTATCGCTTAGAATTGTTGTTTATATTGTCATTTTCCATGAAGCTACAAATGTTATAGCTTCATGATTTTGCTTATTGTGTTCAATTCTCTGTAATCTAAATAATTAAAAGAGAAAAACCGTTGGTGACAAACTTTCTCACCGTTTAGAATGGATCTTGTATTGAAATAACATTGATCCAGGTGCAAGAAAAATAAACAGTATTCAAGTAAATTTAATTTTTACGTAATTTTTTCTTTATTGTATGACAGAACTGTTTTGTTAAGATGTTGAAAATTATGATTAATATGATTTCTACATATTACGCTATTTTTTTTCTTTTGAGTGAAGCTAAATATTAATACAATATGTATACCTATTAAATTGTTAGGTACTGCATGTTCAGCTATAGTATGATATTTTCAGCAAATTAGAAGATTATTACTTTCCGGCCGATGTTGGCGTGCTATTAAAATATTCGCTCATCATTTTCAAGAGACCGCTAAAAGTTGCCCTGATAATTTTATTTACAATTTTTATCTAAAATATGTAAATATATCATTATACATGTCAGACATACCGTGTTTAGCAATTTTCCTGGTTATGAGTTATACAAAAGTTTTTGAAATGTTTTCTAAGATTCCTTATTGACCCGATTTCGCGCCAATCCTTGTGGCGCGGTTCGTTCCCAGGGCTCGGAAATCCCGGTTGCTGTAATATTAAGCTAGCCGGTTCAGGAGGTCAAAAGTTATTTCAGATTTTTTTCTGCTGTGTTAGCTGCTTGACCGACGGATTCTTCATTGGATTAACATGTGCTTGGTGACTATACGATTTTCTAACTTCATTTTTAGAGTTTTTATACTTTATTTAAGCTAAATATACTTATACATAGCTTATTTATACATATATAAATAGTTTACTATATTAATATATAATATATTTACATTAAATTTTCAAATACATTGTAGTGATTTAGTTTGTCAATTAGATATTATTTTAGAATTATTACTTTTACTTTGTAAAAAGCTTTTAATTTTTTATAGCTTTATTAAATTAAACTAAATGGTTATGTTGCCCATTAGCAGTATTGTTTCTAAATATCAGGCTGCATTAGTTAGACTATCCAAGTCGGATTGCAAAATTGGCAGTAAGCATGCGTTCGGGTCGGACGGTATCCCCAATAGGTTATTTATAGTTGATATTTCTAGAAATAGTCTCATTTTTCACCGATTTCTAAGGGAATGTTCTCTTTTGGTGAGTAGTTTTAAGTGCCCTAAGAAGAATGATGTTTTTTAATAATAAACTTCAATATTTTAAAAATCATCACTGGATATTTACAAGTAAGTTTTATTTATTAATAAATCTCTTTTAATTGTAAACTCTCAATTGCATACTCTCATTTAATTGTAAAAGTTTAATAAATAAGTGAACCAGTCTTACTCACTTGCCGTGCAGAGGGCTGGGGTAAACAACAATGGCGCCAAGGTTGGCACAAAAAAATTGACTTGGAGAGAAAACGGGTCAATTGGGAAGCTATTCCAAAATGTAAATAATTGCGGTAAAAGATAAAATAAACAGGGAACAGATCCATTTTCTTTGTTGTTCAACGAGAAGTTGTCGCACTCCACCAAGGAGAGTTCTCATTAAGGAAAATACTATTTCTTACTCTTTTAAAACTTTTAGCCTGACAATCGTAACTTTTTATGACAGTTCAACAATAAGTAGCTAATAAACATTCGAATATTTTAATGAAAAAATGTTGATTACAACATTTATCTGGAGTAAATAATTTAAATAACCAAATATTTCCAAAGTGTCCAAATATATCAATCAGTTCTAAAGTAGGTCAAAACTTAAATTTTTAAAAAATATGTCATAGGATAGTGCGGAAAAAAATTAAAATTCAAGAAAATTATTTTAATAAAAATTCTTAAAAGGTATAAAATAAGCATGTAATTTCTTCAAGATAGACACATAAAAATACAAACATTGTAAAAAATAAATATAGTACATGAAATTTAAATGTTTATAGCAAGATAATTTCAGCGTATAAAGAAGAATGAAAAAAATATTATGACAATAGTATTACAGGCTAATTTTTAGGACAAAAATTAAAATAAAAAATATTTCCAAAGTATAAAAATCAATTTATAAAAGTGATAATCCAGATATAAATAACCAAGTGTAAGCTTTGATCTTTCTGACTGTATTCTTTGAAAAGAAAGGAAATAAAAATGTTTTAAAGAGAATTCAGAAGATTTTTCATTCACTGAACTTATAATTTGTTATCTGAAGGTAATTTGAAATGTCATTGGCTAAAAACATGTAAATGATCGTCATTCAGATTCAATTTGTTAAAACTGAACACTTTTCTGAGATATAATCACTGACATTTGGTGATGTAAGCATGAAGCTTAGCTGGATCAGGATTGCAGAGTATTAAGCCATTAAACTGAATAATAAAACATTTCTTATAAAGATTATAACCTAATTGTAGCAAACATAAATAAAGGAACCACTTATGTAATTACCGAATTCGAGGCTATAAAAATATTCAGCATTTTCCTTACTATGCATGTCTTCGGTGGTTTTTTAATTTCATTCCATGCTTAAATATATTAAAATTGTTTAAAAATCCAGTCTTATCGAAGTCAACAAACCATCATTCATGTGCTTTAAATTTTTAAATATTACAGTGAAATTGATATGCACTGTTAATTTCATGCGAAACTTATAGGTAAATCTATTTAAATAATCAAATTTTACTCATTAATTATGAATGGTACTAAATTAGAACTTTTTATTTATGATGGCCTTTGAAACTATTTTTTATATTATGTTATTTGTTTTTGTATTCATTCAGTATGAACATTTTTGATGACAACATTTAATAAATAACAGCATTACGTGTAATACTTTTAAATATTCATAATTTTAGGTACATCATTCATTATAATATGCTTGTTTAAAGTTTTAAATCAATGTATTTCAAAGAGAATGATTTAAAGGTAATACTTGATATTTAAAATTGAAATTCTTATTAAGGCAGAAATACATTATTGAACATTTTATAACTGTTTGCAATTAATATGTTTTATATAAAAATGTTTAATTCTCTCTACACCATGCATTCATAAAATCTGTTTAAACTGATATTTATGACAGCTTTGATATGGTTTTCAAAATTTTTTATTGTAAAAATTAATCTGGGGTCAGTTTACAGCTAGATTTTAACTGTCTGCTCTCTTATGTGCATATTCTTTTTACTCAATGGATTATTTTGTACTGGTAAAATTTATAACTGTGTTCTTGCAGTTCATGTCTAGGGTAATATTTTTATATATATATTTTTGGTCCTAAGATCAATGTTAGCCAAATTGATGTTTGTGTTTTCGGATTTATGTATCCTATCCCCTCCTAGGGATAAAAAGTTTTTAATGAATAGAAAGTAACTGTAGTAAAAGTGTCAAATATATATTTTTGAAATTCTGTTGCGCTTTATCTTTTTCACTGCTCTATAAATGTGTTATATAACTATGCTGTGATGGAATATGCATGAAATGAATTATATTTCTAGATGGAAAAAATTAAAAAGGCATTAGAGGATTTTATATTAAACCATTTATGTAAAAGATATCTTTGCTCCAAATGTGAAAATATAGGCTGGTAAGTTTTCATTTTGCATGGGGGAAATTCGCATAAACATTCTGTTTAAGTTCTTTTATGAAACTATTTGAAAATAATATCTCAATAAAGGTAGATGATTTACGAAAAGATTTTTCCTTCCTTTGCAGTCATTTTGATAACTTAGCATTTCATGTTGAATTTATTGCTCAATATCAGTTTTGTTGACAGTTAGTTACATATAACTTTTTCTTAAACATTATAAAATCTTTTAAAAAAAATTTTTAGGAAGAATTTTATGTGACTTCTACATTTAATATTTAAAAATTTGGAAATTTCTACATTAAGTCAATATATGAAGGTAACAGAGTACAACAATAAATTACTTTGCTGGAACTGGAATATTTGACATCCGAGTACTTGTCATTCATGCTTTGATCAGGGATAACCTGGTCATTGTAGGACCCAGTTGCAGAAATTTTGGTGGGGTCCTCTAAAATTCTAATATACAATGAAAGAAAAAAAACATTTCATGTGAAGTATGAAAGAGAAATATTAGGAAGGTGGTGAGATTTCCTTTTTTATGACATTTATAAGAAAAGAAAACTAGGAAATAGCTTGGACTAATATATTTTATTCACAGATCAAAATTATTTACAATCAAATTTTACTAGATTTTTTATTAGCAAGATCATTTACAAATTGACTTAATTTTTCTTTCATAGTTTCTACGTGCTCTCTTGACAGTATTGCAAGGCTGTTGAGTCTCTCCTGTGATATTGTTGACTTCAGGTATGTTTTACTTGATATTTATGTAGAAAAGCTTAGTTTTCCCAATTCTATAGTTATATGAATGTTTAGAAATATCCTTAAAAATATATATATACATTTCAAAAGCCAGTGGCTCTTATTTGTAGCAAAATATTTATAGGGTTCCCGAAATGATGGGTTTTAATACTTCCATTTCTTCTATATCTACATCTTTTATAGACATCATTCAGTCATTGTTCTTAATTATTTTTCTATCTGTCAAAGCAATTTCTAGTTGCAATGCATATTTTCAATGTTTGTTCTGTGGAACTGTGTGGAATAAACTTCCCTACCCTGTCTCGCTTTCTACAGTATTTGTTAAAAACAATGCACCTCAAACATTTCTTTCCTGTTATGTATTGCTTCATCCACATACTCATAATTGAATATCCGTTTTCATTTTTGTAAATGTGTTCCCCGAAATTCAGGAGTGACTACTAAATAAGTCGCAAACTCCTTGGCTCCAACTAAGACTTGTTCAAAACCCGAGTGGCTATCTTTTATCAGTCTTCTAGAACAGGGGTGTCAAACTCAAAGGCTACCTTGGGCCAAACAAACAAGGTTTAACTATAGGTAGGCCACAAAAAAATCAATATTAATAGAAACATAGGTTTATTTACCTAATTACAATATATTCAACATAAATATATGCATTTTGTTTAGTAATAGCATAAAAGAGTATCATTAAAAAAACATTTAGCGAATTCTTCCTATCTTATTATAATTCTGTGTCGGTTTATTTTATTATAAATTGTGTGCCAATATATTAGCCGGTCCGCAAAAATGTTCGTCGCGGGCCTCATGAGACCCGCGGGCTTTAAGTTTGACATCCCTGTTCTAGAAGGTTTCTAAATGATCACAGTTCTTCGTTTCAAGCATATTTTAAATATATCTTTGTGTTTGGCTCTGTGCTAGATTGGGTCCAGTTACATCTACTCTGAGTCCAATTGGATCAAAGCAGCCCTGCCTTTGATAATTAATTCTTTATATATTTTCTATCCTTTTATGCATAGTATTCCTAAGGCTCTCTTGTGATTACTCATATCGTTTTAATTCTGTGGTGGACTGTTATGAGTTTGGTTTCATAGACTTCTTAAAATTTTATAAAGAGAACGCTTGACTAGTTGCCAAAATCTGTTGTGATTATTTTGAGAAACCTGAAAATGGCTCTGAATTTTATGAAAATCTTTTAATGAAAACGTGAAGTTTGTAGACATAGTTAATGAAATTTGAATAAAATTACTTTAAATACTCTTTCTCTGTACTTTGTAATCCAATCACAAATGTTTACAGATTGTAACTCTCTTCCTCAAGAAATGGGTTTTAAAGATCCCAAATGCTCGTAATCCAAACCCTATACCCAGATATTTTAAGTTTTCTAATTTTTGTGTTCTGGTATAAGCTTAACAATCTATTATTGTTGACTCCCTTATACCAGTGTGTAATATTTGATTCTCCAATGAGATTTATATAAAAGAATTTTAGCATACAATTTATATTTGAAAGTAACAATAACTTGTTTGTTAGGCAATATCTTTTCTTTTTGTTACATTTGCTGGAAATAAAGACAATAAATGTTTTGCTATATCCTCACCTGAGCATATGTGTACAAAATAGTGAAAAATATTTTTTCATATCCCAGGAAAGAAAAAAATAGTTTTGATGGGAAGTAATTTATTAAAAAACCATAACCATGTTGTATATGAACTATACAGTTTACATTCATCATGTAGGAATTCTATATTACTGTAGATTATGTTTTTTTATTTACTTATCCCTAAAAACATTTAATTTGTGCGAGTGTTACTGTTTGTATACTATGTATATATGTTTCTTGACTCATTGTTTTGTTAAATATGGTATTACACTTTTACAGTTTCTCTCAGTGCATATGACATTTATGACTGAAGAATAAATATTTCATAGTCTATCACGAAAAATGATTTATTGCATTTTTTATTTCATGTTTATGAGGAGGATGGTGTGATTTTCTCTAACCAAGAAGTGCTAAATAGGTATAGCTTAATCGTCATCTGATTTGATGTATCGCTGAACTGTATTATATAGTTCTGACCCAAGATATTTCCAGTCTATTAGGAAATAATTTGACTTGATACAAAAATGAAGAAAGTTATGAGGTTACATTATACTGTAAGAATAATTGGTTGTCCAATATTCTCTGAATCACACTATCATTTTATTTTATTATCTAGTAGAAAGGTAATTCAAGATAATCAAACTAATTCTAATTATTCTTAGTTTTTAATTTTATCTCTTAGCTTTTTTAGATGTATAGTAAAAGTATTTTATCATTATCAACAACAAGTTTGAAGAGTATTTAAAGGATAATATAATTCACATTTTTAGTCCCAGTGTACATTTTTATAGGTATAGATCATTTATATAGTACATTTCTGTAGAAATAGATAATTTATTTCTTGTACATTTATTACGCAATAATAAGTTCCACTTTGTGCTTAAATAGTTGGCTTAGTGGATGTATGCAATTCAGAATTAGGAAAATGTTTACGGTTCTTATCACCCAATCTCAAAGAATGTCATAAATTGGTAGCATTGCTCTTTAGTCATAGACTTTGTGAAAGGCTGTTTGGCCCAACATCCACTGTGAATACAATAGAAAATAAAGACTTTTATGCATGGGAATGAGCATTTATATGAATAAAATTTAATGTTTTTTTTTTCCAATGGGGAGGCACTTGTCGCCAAACATTTTCCTATACCCCGCAGTTTTACTGCCCATTTTATTGTGAGGGCACCATATAGGCGGACAGCATTACCCATTTAATATTAAAGCCTGCGTAACCATTGAATATCCGTCCTTTAAGAAAGAGAAAGTTTTAAAAATTCATGACATATGAGGAAGACGTGCCGGGATCAGGATATATAAAATTGTTTCCAACGTTTTATAGAAATGCAAAAATCCGTATACATAATTTTTTAGAAAAATTTAATTTTAGTTAAAAATCCTTACATAAATTTAAACACATACACCCCCCCCCCTCGAAAAACCAATGAATTTTAAAAAATTGATAATATAAAATGTAAAATATCAGCAAAATATCATATACCGATATTTTTGAAATGTAGAAAGATAAAAAAAAATACCATTTTTTTTCAAAAATTTCTTATCTGACACTTTAAATAATCAGACTCTTTAAATTAGCAGAAATCCCTCAGCACTCCCCTTGAAACTTTTTTTATTCTGAAAAAAAATTTCAATGGGGGAAAAGATGTTTGAAATGTAACAAAAAAATGCGGTAAAGTAATATCTATCAATGCATTAATCATTATTACGAAGCAGTAAAGACATTCGGTACGAAAAAATACCGTTGATAAAGAAACACACTCCCGCACGTCATGAAACTAGCAAGTACGGTTACCTTAAAGTCTGAGGTCACCGCGATGAAATTTTTATTGCCACACTTCACCACATCGGTACGAGTATCGTACTTCAGCCGAAATTTTAGTTAGACAGATATGTAATGTAATTATTTTTGTACTGAAGTGTGTATACGTAATTTGTTTTCCCTGTGACGGCTGTGAAATTGTTTCTTACTATAATCCGAGCTGTGTCCAATCAGTACTGCTGACAGGTTGAGATTTACAGTCACCACCCACATCCATTCGGCCTATTTTATTTACAACCCGAGAGTTCAAAAGAAAATACAAGATAAATGCGAAAAAAACTAACCTGGGTATAAACTTCTTAAGCAGTTCTGAATTAATATTTCTGTGAAAATATAAAATTGTTCTCCAAGTAATTTTTTAAGGAGTATCACATCGAAACCGTCTGGATTTCTTTCGTTTAGAATTTTTTATACCGTGTTTATGATCTCGTAATACAATATTTAAAATGTGTTGGTCTGGAAAAAGACCTTACATCCGTGTGTCTGATTGAGTACAAGAGGTCCACAGATAACTGTTTTGAAATGTTGATTCACATTTTGTGAAGAATCGGAGAGAAAGCATTACTACACAGTAAATAAACGGAAACAGAATTTGAAGAATTTATACTATTGTAAATTCAATGTATTATATACACAACACACAGATTAAAACTGGGAAACAGTGTGGTGAAAATATCTATAGCCACCAATCTACGATCGAAAAGAAATATGCCCTAAATAAACCCTAAAGCCAACGTATTCTTTGTTATTTCCTGTACTAATTTACTTATTTTATTAGATTATAAACTTTTTTATCTGTTGGCAACCAACGTGTTTCATCAAAGTTATCCCTGGAATTTCTCGGAGCATTAAATGTAATAATTAACGATGAAATTATTATGACTTCCAGACAACTAAAATAAATATAAGGGGCAAAAATATTAATTTTGCTTATCTATTATTTATCGGGCCGATACCATTATTTTTGTAGAGAGTCCTACAAACCGAAACATATCAAATCTCAGCACGTCATTATGATCTACCAGGGCAAAATAATGACGATGGCTAAGGAACTTGGTGCCCTAATTTCAATAAATTTTAAATGATCAGTAATTTAATTAGACTTTTAACATAATTTAGAACATCTTAGTTTATAGGTATATCATTTCTTAGCACAAACTTTTATATATTGCTATCAATTTCACTTGAAAAATACGACAAAAGAGGTATGGTACAGTGCCATTTTGAGTCTTTATTTGGTGAGCTGGGAGGACATCTTCCTGTCCGAAATTCCGGTATCGTGCCAGTTCCTTTGCAACCTTTTTCAGACAACTCCGTAAAGAGCTTATGTAATGACAAAGAGTTGTCAAAGAAAATTCATGCTTTCTGTATTTTCAACACTGGATAGACGCTCTCACCATACTCTAGATTCAAGAGATCCAAGATATTTGATAAATTCAAAAGATATTCTATTGGAACTTGTGAACTATTTCAACTGGAGATAAGGTAACCAACTTAGGAAACATTTCAGAAATATTCTCAATGCAAGTTTTGGATATTTTTTCTCTTTGACTTTAGGTTCGCCTCAAATTTGGTTTCCTTTTGAAGTGAAGGTATTCAGGATCAAATTCGCCCTTCATTAGATATTCCTTTATATCTTATTTTTGTAGATATTTTCGACTGATCACAAGCATCTACTGGCAGAACAGGCCCCAAATATCCCCATTTATATCTTCCTAATGTTAAACCATCCACATTCTTCGGAGGCAGTTGACAAATATCAATACACTATTCTATTTCAGAATCATTAGATAATGTGAAAAAATAATAAATCGCCTATTCTACAGTCCGAAATGGTTTTGAATCTAATCAGTTTGACGTATCCTTACAATGGAAGAAATTCGCAAAGCAAGGAAATAAATAAGAACTCATATAACGTTAATTTCCCAATATTGTGACTCTCAGTAAGTCATAAACGACGTCTATCAACAAACACGTATTTCAGGGGCAGCTATGAGTAATTTCCTTCAGATCCGTCGTAGAACGTGTGTTTGTAAAACACGGGGAGCAGGGGAATCGAAAGTAGATTCAATTTCATAAAATCTTTCGATGCTACTAAACCTCTTGATGATTCGAAATTCTTATGATTAATTCTATGCACTTTGATCAATAACACTTATATGTTAAAAAAACTAACTTTTTGCCACGCCAATGTTCCATTTCTGAACAAGCAAATTTCTTGCAAAATCCCCCAGTAACAAATTTAATCCCTTTTTTTTCATGCGCACATATATTCCACCAACAAATGATCATTTTTAAATCATCCACACTTATAAAAACATTTGATAAATTATGAATTTTATATGAATTTTTGAACGCGTTCGCTGAAAATTAGAAAAAAAGCCAAAATTACAATTTTCCCCTGTACGCTATTTATTTTTATTAACTAACCTCGATGCCAAAAAAATCCATCCATCATTCGTTCGACTACTTTTTATAGAGCAATGCGAATAGTATTTTCCTCAGAATTATGATGTTTCATTTATGGATCACTGGCGGGCAAAATGTTTTTTTTATATATCTGTACCATTCAATTTGTTTCTCCTGTCTTTACAGGTACTCGGTACAGATTGTACGATGCGATACTAGAATGTTTGAGTTAACTACAAGTTTTGAAGTCAACGTATTGCTAGCAGTTACTTTTCTCATCGTGCGCAGAAACGTCGGACATGCTAGAAAAGGAAATGTCGGGCATTTCCAGTCTTAAAGAGCCTTCCAAGGAAAGCCATTCCCGTAAGCCAAACCCTACTAAAGCGGAAAATGAATTATCTCCATGTAACACAAGTAGAATTAGTCGAAATATAAAAAGTTGCAGTGCACAGATTCTTTCTCGCACCGAGGAAATTTTGAATGTAATTTATGTGACAGATTTTTCACAGTCGGCCTCCCTTAAATAAGCATCATTCCAACCACATTGCTGATAATACTTCTTGTACCCACCACTGTAGAGAACCTTTTAGCATGCACTGTATGTGAGAGAAGGTTTCATGTACAGAGTAATTTAATAGTACAATCTCCGCACCACACAGGAGAGAGACCTTCGCTTGCACTGTATGTGACAAGAGATTTTCTCAACAGAGTCATTTAAGACACATCTCCGCATCCACACAGGAGAGAAGCCTTTCGCCTGTACTATATGTGAGAAGAAATTTTGCTGTACAGGTAATTTAAAAGCCACTCCGTACCCACACAGGAGAGACGCCGTTCTCCTGTATTGTATGTGAAAAAAAGGTTTTCTCAGCAGAGTAAATTAAAAGCACATCTCCGCGCTCATACAGGAGAAAAAACCTTTCGCCTGTACTGTATGTGAAAAAGGGGTTTTCTCGGCAGAGTAAATTAAAAGAACATCTCCGCACCCATACAGGAGAAAAACCTTTCGCCTGTACTGTATTGTGAGAAAAGATTTTCTCGGCAGGATCAGTTAAAATTACATCTCTGCACCCACACGGGAGAGAAACCTTTCGCCTGCACTGTATGTGAGAAAAGGTTTCTCGACAGGGTTATTTAGAAAGACATCTCTGCCTCCCACACAGGAGAAAACCTATCGCCGCACGGTATGTGAGAAAAGATTTTCTCAACAGGGTTATTTTAAGACGTCATTTCCGCATCCATACAGGAGAGAAACCTTTCGCCTGCACTGTATGTGAGAAAATATTTTCTCAACAGGGTCATTTAGTAACACATTTCCGCCTCCCCACAGGAGGAAAAACCTTTCGCCTGCACAGTAGTGAGAAAAGATTTTCTCACCAGAGTCATTTTAGAACACATCTCCGCATCCACACAGGAGAGACGCCTTTCTCCTGTACTGTATGTCAAAAAAGGTTTTCTCAGCAGAGTAAATTAAAAGCACATCTCCGCGCCCATACAGGAGAAAAACCTTTCGCCTGTACTGTATGTGAAAAAAGGTTTTCTCAGCAGAGTAAATTAAAAGAACATCTCCGCACCCATACAGGAGAAAAACCTTTCGCCTGTACTGTATGTGAGAAAAGATTTTCTCGGCAGGATCAGTTAAAATTACATCTCTGCACCCACACGGGAGAGAAACCTTTCGCCTGCACTGTATGTGAGAAAAGGTTTTCTCGACAGGGTTATTTAGAAAGACATCTCTGCTCCCACACAGGAGAAAAACCTATCGCCTGCACGGTATGTGAGAAAAGATTTTCTCAACAGGGTTATTTAAGACGTCATTTCCGCATCCATACAGGAGAGAAACCTTTCGCCTGCACTGTATGTGAGAAAAGATTTTCTCAAAAGGGTCATTTAGTAACACATTTCCGCTCCCACACAGGAGAAAACCTTTCGCCTGCACAGTATGTGAGAAAAGATTTTCTCACCAGAGTCATTTAAGAACACATCTCCGCATCCACACAGGAGAGACGCCTTTTGCCTGTACTGTATGTGAAAAAAGATTTTCTCGGCAGGATCAGTTAAAAGCTCATCTCCGCACCCATCACGGGAGAGAAACCTTTCGCCTGTACTATGTGAGAAAAAATTTTCTCAGGATCCTTTAGAAACACATGTCCGCACCCACACAGGAAAAAAACCTTTCACCTGCACGGTATTTGAGAAAAGATTTGCTCAGCAATGTCATTTAAGAAAAACATCGCAAATCCACAAAGGAGAGAAACCTTTCGCCTTACTATATGAGAAAAGGTTTCTGGGCAGGGTTTGTTTAAAAATACATCTCCCGCACCAGTAGAAGAAGATACCTTTCGCATGCAGTGTATGTGACAAAAGATTTTCATTCCAGGGGATGTTTAAAACGCATCTCCTTGTCCATGGAGGAAGACTTTTGGGCTGCACTAAACGTAAGAAAAGGTTTTTCTGAACTCGATCATGTAAAAAAAAATTTCGTACCGCCACAGCTGAGAAATCTTTCGTCCTCAGTGTGTGAGAAAAGATTCTTTCCAGTTGGCTTTAAAAAAGCATCACCCTTTCCTTCATTTATGAACCCACTTTCTACTATTGAACTTTTTTGTCCCTCCGTGGGGAAAATATTCTTCAAAATCATGTTCCAACTCAGGTTGACGGTGTTTTTTTAAAGGCGATATCGCACGAATTATATTTTGGATTTAGTGTCTTATGACAGTACTGGTCTTTTGTAACTAGTTTTAAATACATCACTGCGCTATGAGTATCGACCCATGATCTTGATGGGATACTTGTTCTGCCCAAGTGATTGGAGTAAAAGCATGTCTTCCGTGTTTGCACAGCCAGAAACGGGTTAACTTGAAATGTATTATGCAGTACTTTTTTTCTCCCTGATATGAAATTTAAATTTTTAAGATTTAATTTCTTTTGTGTACATCTGCTGTGTTCTGTAAATGGGATATAAAATGTATACTATATAAATAACTATTTTATAGCTTCATATGGAGATTGAAATTAATTTTCGCTTTTTGTCTCTCTTTAATTATTTTAAAGTAATTTAACTTTTACTAGAAGGGTTTTTTTGTAATGTGCAGCCAAAATAGTATTTAACGCATTGAGCATCTAATTATGCTTCTATATTAGATATCGTCTCAAATTTGTATGTGTGAAATGTATAATTTTAATTTGGAACTCATCTCTTGACAAATGTCATAATTTACACAGTCTCGTCTCTTCAGTGATAGATTCTACTGGATCTTGCAAGATAAGAGGGTCTTCTCGAAAGTAATGCACAAGACGGCGCCATTTCTTCCAGTATGATGCAATAAAAGAAATTTCTGCCATTTGCTGTTGAGGACTAGAGGACTATTTTATGTGTCTGTGAAAGTATTCCACGTGTTTTGTTTTGAAGTGACAATTTTTAAAAAGGATTTTGCAGATGTCTCGGGTAATGTGAGTGTAGATGATCAAAGCATATTATATAAGTTGACCAGTTTTGTGCTTGGTGGGTTCATCACTGCTGGACATCTGAGCAAAACAGCCGAAACGCCTGGATGTTGTTGAAACATTTGCAGACAACGTTTTTCACCTAGAGGAGCTTAGCTCAGCGTTACCCGAGTCATTAGAGGTACTCAACCATAGTAGCATTCAGCAGGGAATGAAACTCCTAGATGTTAGGACTCTGCTTTTGGAAGCAGGGGGGGACTATATAGAAGGGACTGTCGAGAGAAATTCTCATAAATCAAGTAGGTATAAAAAATAATTTAGTGGCATTTACTCTGAAATGAGCCGCGTATTTCGACATGTTTGTTGGATCGCTGTGGTCATTTTTTTGCGCACGGGGTCTAATTCGACGGAACATACAGCCTAACGCCGATTCCGAACAGCTAGTTCATCCGATTGCAATTTTACGTTTTATTTTTTTTTTCACAATTTGAAGCAATATGGTACTTCGCTAAGCATTTGAAACATCTGCCCGCTTTACGTAGCGAATTCTTTTTTTTTCCATCTACGCTCATCGAAGTCTGTCGGGCGTATGTTCTTTGCTGTTGCAGAATAAGCAATTTCAGTTCCTGTGTTTGCATTTAATGAGGCAGCAGCGGGTAGATTATTTCTTTCGACTCTATTCGCAATTTCTTTATGCCATGGGTGAATTAATTTCTATACAGGGGTTTGGGTAAGTTTTACTTTGCTAATGTACATTTTTATCTAAAGAAAATGTGTTACTCGTGAAACTCTGTACTTTTCTCGAATAATAAGAAATCTGTAATTGAAGTATCACTTTCTGAATCCTTTCTACGGTTAAATTTTTAGAACTGAGCATGTGAAGTAGAATGGGACACGATAACCAGACACACCAGTAACCTAAGGAGACAAGGGACTTTCAAACTCGTTATTGAATTTCAATTTTAACTCTATATCCAAATGAGAATAATTAATTTTCTTACTACATTGAAGACACAGAAGGTCGTTCGCACTTTATGGAAACGATTTGAAATTAAGTTTTATGTATAAATGCCTTATTTTATGCGGTTACTTGCTCTATCTGATGGCCATGGTTCTGACATTAGCTGTAGCTCGAATTTTCCATGAAAGTAAATTTTTGCTTCGTACTGTCATGTGAGTTTTTACCTCATTCCTCTTGGACCGTTTTCCAAAGTCCGTTCAATGTTCTTGGATGCCGTTTTCATAAGGTTCGTATTAAAAACCGACATCGCAAAAGTCCACCGAGAAGTGTCAGGTAATTTTTACAGGTATTTTATTAAATGGATACATTTATTCCTGTTTTCTGATCTTTCTTTGCTAAATTACGCGGCGGTTGATGTAGGACGTGTGACTAGAGGCTTTGTCCATAAGAACATTAACATTATCAATGTCCTTTCCATATACGGCCGGATTCTTCTTGAAAAATTGCTTCTAAATATTCTGCTGACAGTAGAGGGAATTAACTTTTCGCTTTACTTATTTTACTTATTTCGCTTACGTACTTTTCTTTTAGGATCAGACACTTCACTTCTGGGGGCTAGGGTTGCCCAATTTGGTCGGCAGATAGTTCTGTCCGTCCGGCGCCTAGGCCTATAAGCAACATCACCGAACATGGGAAAATAACCCTCGGCTGAGTTTTGCAGGAATTGCTGCGCAGCAGAGGTCTTCAGCTTGACAATAGCTTGTACACGAATTTTGGGGTGGCCGTTATTGCATTATACTTCAAATCATGTGATCGTCGTTATACTTGCGTTATATAATTTTAGGAAATAGTTCTAGATCAGTGGTTATCAACTGTATTCCGCGGAACAGTATAAGGGGTTCCGTGCCGCTTTTTAATTTTTTACCCCCGTACCGTGTGTGGCCTGACTTTTGCGCACAAAGTGGTAGGGGCTGATCTACTGCGCAGGAAGGGGGAAAAGCTTTGTTGTTCAGTTCTGATTTGCCTCGTAGGGCGTATCTCGATTTATTGCCTTGAGGCCCGATACAATTCTTACAGATTAACTGTACTAAGGTAAACAACTGAAATTAATATTTTATAAAAGTTATTTGTGAGGTGAATTACTATCTGATTTTCAAAGGAAAGGTATCTTAATTTTTTCAAATAGGACATAATTTTCTATCGTTTGTTTTGTTGTTGTTTTTTATAATAGGAAAGGATACTAAATAAAATTGTGCGTTTTCAAAATTCGGAGAAAAACCTGAACGAAATCGTTATTTTTTTTAATTCGGAAATTAATACGAAAACCGAAAACTATGAATGGAAAAAATAACGTTTGATTTTTAACAGAATTTAACTTTTTGTTTCAAATTACAATTACATAATATTTGGCTCAAATACAATTTCAACAAAACATTTTCTTTAAGAGAATAATTTTCTTTATAATTTATGAATTATATTATTAATTATTTTATAGGAATTTGTTTCCAAAATATAATGGCTAAATGGTTGAAGACCGGAAAATTAAAAGACATTTATAATGAAGAAATTGCGGAAACCGGAAATAATGTTTCAATCAAACCATTCTAACCTTCGACTTCTGGACTTCCCTCTTTAAGAAAGGGCGTAACACCGACAAGGAAGTTCCTTCGACAGAAGAAATATTCATAAAAAACGCAAATACGATGACTCTTATTTTTAAACTACGGATTTTTCGGACTGGCAATGAAATGAACCAAATGGATTGTGAGTCGAATGGGAAAGGAAGTGACTAATAGTAGTTTAAATCCAGGAAAAATTACAAGTCATTTAAAGACAATGCATCCAAATTAAAGATAAAACATTGAATATTTTTAAACGAAAACGGGGCGAGCTTAAAAGAAGAGGGCTAGGAATTTTCAAAATATATGTTGATTGATAACAAGGCAATCATTGGAAGCCTCCTACCGGGTTATTATCGAATTTGTAAAGCAGGAGACGCTTACACGATCTGGAGAAAAATTAATCAACCCTTGGCAAAAAGATTAATCATGTTTGAAATTGGGGAAAATTTTGCAAAAGAAATTGATAGTGTGACACGTTCTGGTACAACTGTTGCTAGAGTATTAAAGTTCGATCAGATTTTTTGTGAGAAAAAACCTTGTTGTTTTAAAAAGCCTGCACATGGATTTACATTACAGTTAGACGAGTCTACCGATATTGCTAGTTGGAAGTATTAATTGTTCTTGTACGTTATATTTTCGACTCAACTGTTATGAGGATTTTTCTTCATGTGTACACCTTTTTCCAGGTAAGATTACAGGTGAACAAATTTCTGACAAACGATCAACACCTATATGAAAAGCATAAATTATCTTGGGATTCAACGTTCCATATTTGCACCGCTGGTGTGTAAAATCGTTGCTCGGGGTAAATAAAGGTCAATATCGCGAATAAAACCAATAGCTAGTCACATACAACATTTTCTTTGTTGCCTTCATCTTCATGCTCTTGCAATATTTCACGATTTCTGAAAAAAAATTGTCATATTTCACGCACCTGTTAAAAAATAAGGTGATGCAGTTCAAAAATCCAAGTTACAACTTGATCCTATAGTGAATGTTTTAACATTTTGCCAAAAAAAAAAAACATTAAAATAGAATTAAGTAATGAATCCTAGCTTTTATTTTTGCAAAACTGATATCAAACCATAAATGTATTATTTTCAATTTCTAACCGCTAACCGCGCAAAAGAAAAAGAGACTTTGTGCTCCATTGCTTTTGTGCGAAGCTTTGTTCTTCAGTTGTTGAGATGGACACGTTCAATTAACGTAGTGCAAATTATCCCGGTCCATGCATTTATAGGCTCAGGACATATACGAGTATTTTTCTGCCAACCTGACCCAAAAACAGCTCGCACTGACGCAATGCCGACGATACGGACGTGATTTGATGCGATGATGTTTTAAAAGATGACGTTTTTAAAACAAAATTAACGATGAATTTCCAACTGGTTGCGACGTGGAGTAGTGTTTTTAAAATCAATCTGGTTTTGTTTAATTCCAGTTATACTTGTAAAATGCATTTTTAACTCTAAGTAGTTACCTAGCATAATGATACTATTTTTATATTGATTATTTTACAAATAAATTAGTTTAATTTTTTTTAACCGGGCGGCTGACTTGCCGCCCCCCCCCCCCTTGTCTTGCCGACCGTGTGCCCCGCACCCCTTTAACGGCCCCGGTGCAGAGATAAATATTAGTTTAAAGATATTAATTTTTTTCCCTCTGGTGTCTAACTATGACCTCTGTGACGTTTTACTTCGTTAGCATACACAGGAGTATATTTATACTCATCAGTGGCAACGGTATCGCTTACGTTCATTGTTTGTGTTGTGTTTGCCATGAAGCTACAGACAGATATTATGTCTTCCTGATTTTGCTTATTGTGTTCAGTTGCCTCTAATCTAATTAATTAAAACAAAAAACCGTTGGCGACAATGTTTCTCACCTTTTAGAATGGATCTTGTATTGAATAACATTGATCCAGGTGCAAGAAAATAAACGGTATTCAAGTAAGTTTAATTTTTACGTTATATTTCTTTATTGTACGACAGGAATGTTTTGTTAATATGTTGAAAATGATAGTTAATATCATTTCTATATTTTACGCTATTTTTTTTTTTTTTGAGTGAAGCTAAATGTTAATACAATACGTATACTATTAATCGTTAGGTACTGCATGTTCAGCTATAGTATGTTATTTTCAGCAAATTAGTAGATTATTACTTTCCGGTCGATGTTGGCGTGCTATTAAAATATACGCTTACCAATTTCAAGAGACTTCTAAAAGTTGCCCTGATAATTTTATTACAATTTTTATCTAAAATGTGTAAATATATCATCATACATGTCCGACATACCATGTTTAGCAATTTTCCTGGTTATGAGTTATACAAAGTTTTTGAACTGTTAATAATTGCCTGTAAAAGATAAAATATACAGGGAACAGATCCATTTTCTGTGCCGTTCGGCAGGAAGTTGTCACACTCCACAAGGGGATTTCTCATTAAGGAAAATACTATTCTTACTCTTTTAAAACTTTTAGCCTGACAATCGTCACATTTTTATGAAATTCAACCAATAAGTAGCTAATAAACATTCGAATATTTCAATGAAAAATGTTGATTACAACATTTATCTGGCGTATATAATTTAAAATAACCCAAATATTTCCAAAGTGTCAAAATATATCATTCGGTTTCTAAAAGTAGGTCAAAATTAAATTGTTAAAAAATATGTCCTAGGATAGTGTGGAAAAAAGAAATTAAACATACAAGAAAATTATTTTAATAAAATTCTTAAAAGGTATAAAATAAACATGTAATTACTTCAAGATAGACACATAAAATACAAACATTGTAAAAAATAAATATAGTACATAAAATTAATGTTTGTAGCAAGATAATTTCAGCGTATAAAGAGAATGAAAAAAAAATTATGACAATAGTATTACAGGCTAATTTTAGGACAAAAATTAAATTTAAACTATTTCCAAAGTATAAAAATCAATTTATAAAAGTAATAATCCCGATATGACTAACCAAGGGTAAGCTCTGATCTTCCTGACTGTTATTCCTTTGAAAAAAAGAAAATTAAATGTTTAAAAGAATTCAGAGGATTTTTCATTCACTGACTTATAATTTGTTATCTGAAGGTAATTTCAAATGTCATTGGCTAAAACATGTAAATGATCGTCATTCAGATTCGATTTGTTAAAAACTGAAGACATTTCTGAGATATAATCACTGACATTTGATGATGTAAGCATGAAGCTTAGCTGAATCAGGATTGCAGAGTATTAAGCCATTAAACTCAATAGTAAAACATTTCTTATAAAGATTATAACCCAATTGTAGCAAAACATAAATAAAGGAACCACTTATGTAATCACAGAATGCTGAAGGCTATAAAAACATTCAGCATTTTCCCCCACTATTCATGTGTTTGGTGGTTTTTTAATTTCATTCCATACTTAAAATATATAAAATTGTTAAAATCCAGTCTTATCGAAGTCAACAAACCATCATTTATGTGCTTTAAATTTTTAAATATATTCAATGAAATTGATATGCACTGTTAATTTCATGCAAAACTTTAGGTAAATCTATTTAAATAATCAAATTTTACTCATTAATTATGAATTGGTACTAAATTAGAACTTTTATTTATGATAGCATTTAAAGCTATTTTTATATTATGTTATTTGTTTTGTATTCATTCAGTATTAACATTTTTGATGACAACATTTAATAAATAAACATTCATGCCCATCTTTCATTGCAACAAATATAACAACAACAGCATTACATGTAATACTCCTAAATTTTCATACATTTAGGTAACATCATTCATTATAATATGCTTTGTTTAAAGTTTTAAATCAATGTATTCAAAGAGAATGATTTAAAGGTAATACTTTGATATTTAAAATTGAAATTCTTATTAAGGCAGAAATACATTATTTAACATTTTATAACTGTATGCAATTAATATGTTTTATATAAAAATGTTTAATTCTCTCTAAACCATGCATACTGAAGATTTATTCGAGAAGAAAACATTTCAAGATTCATAAATCTGTTTAAACTGATATTAAGACAGCTTTGATATGGTTTTACAAATTTTTTTATTGTAAAATATTGTACATGGGTCAGTTTAGACATAGATTTTAACTGTCTGCTCTCTATGTGCATATTCTTTATACTCAATAGATTATTTTGTACTGATAAAATTTATAACTGTGGTTCTTGCAGTTCATGTCTAGGGTACTATTTTAATATATATATTTTCGGTCCTTAAGATCAATGTTAGCCAAATTGATGTTCTCTTTATTAGGATTTATGTATTCCTATCCCCTCCTAGGGATAAAAAGTTTTAATGAATAGAAAGTAACTGTAGTAAAAGTTTCAAATATATATTTTTGAAAATTCTGTTGCTCTTTATTTTTTTCACTGCCCCAGAAATGTGTTGTATAACTATGCTGTGATGGAATATGCATGAAATGCATATTTCTAGGAATATGCATTATTTCTAGATGGAAAAAATTTAAAAAGGCATTAAGGGTTTTATATTAAACCATTTATGTAAAAGATAACTTTGCTCTAAATGTGAAAATATAGGCTGGTAAGTTTTCATTTTGCATGAGGGAAATTCGCTTAAACATTCTGCTTAAATTCTTTTATGAAAAACTATTTGAAATAATATCTCAATAAAGTAGATGATTTACGAAAGATTTTTCCTTCCTTTGATAACTTAGTCATTTTTATAAATTAGCATTTCATGTTGAAGTTTATTGCTCAATATCTGTTGTCGTTTGACAGTTAGTTACATATAACTTTTTCTTCAACATTATAAAATCTTTTAAAAAAAATTGTTTTAGGAAAATTTTATGTGACTTCTACATTTTAATATTTAAATAATTTGGAAATTTCTACATTAAGTCAATATATGAAGGTAACAGAGTACAATCAAATAAATTACTTTGCTGGAACTGGAATATTTGACATCCGAGTCTTTACATGCTTTTTGATCAGGGATAACCTTAGTCATTGTGGGGCCCAGTTGCAGAAATTTTGGTGGGGTCCTCTAAATTTCTAATATACAATGAAAGAAAAAACATTTTCATGTGAAGTATGAAAGAGAAATATTAGGAAGGTGATGATATTTCCTCTTTTATGTACATTTATAAGAAAGAAAACTAAGAAATAGCTTGACTACATATATTTTATTCACAGATCAAAATTATTTACAATCAAATTTTAATGGATTTTTTTATAGCAAGATCATTTACAAACTGACTTAATTTTTATTTCCTAGTTTCTATGTGCTCTATAGACAGTATTAGAAGGCTGTTGAGTCTCTCCTGCGATATTGTTGACCTCAGGTATGTTTTAATTGATATTTATGTAGAAAAGCTTAGTTTTCCCAATTCTATAGTTATATGAATGTTTAGAAATATCCTTAAAGAATATATATATATATACATTTCAAAAGCCAGTGGCTCTTATTTGTAACAAATATTTATAGGGTTCCCGAAACAATAGGTTTTAATACTTCCATTTCTTCTATATCTACATCTTTTATAGACATCATTTGGTCATTGTTCTTAATTATTTTTCCATCTGTCAAAGCAATTTCTAGTTGCAATGCATATTTTCAATGTTTGTTCTTTGGAACTGTGTGGAATAAACTTCCCTACCCTGTTCTCGCTTTCTACGGTATTTGTTAACAACAATGCACCTCAACCATTTCTTTCCAGTTATGTATTGCTTCATCCACATACTCATAATTGAATATCCTTTTCATTTTTGTAAATGTGTTCTCCGAAATTCAGCAGTGACTACTAAACTAAGTCTCAAGCTCCGTTGATCCAACTAAGAGTGTTCAAAACCGGAGTGGCTATCTTTTATCAGTCATTCTTGAAGGTTTCTAAATGACCACAGTTCTTCGTTTGAAACATATTTTAAATGTATCTTCATGTTTGGCTCTGTGCTAGCTCGGGTCCAGTTACATCTACTTCGAGTCCAATTGGATCAAAGCAGCCTTGCCTTTGATAATAAGTCTTTACATATTTTCTATCCTTTTATGCATAGTATTCCTAAGGCTGTCTTATGATTACTCATATCGTTTTAATTCTGCGGCGGACTGTTATGAGTTTGGTTTCATAGACTTCTTAAAATTTTATAAGAGAATGCTTGACTAGTTTCCAAATCTGTTGTCCTTATTTAGACATGTAAATCTTTTCATCAGAAAAATTGTGGGTATTTTGTATACTGCCAAGGCATGTAAATATGTTTTACTTGCATAGCAGTGAAAATGCGGGGGAGGCAGGCAATTGTTCTTTACTTGCTAGGAGAAATAAACAATAACTATTAGCCTCTAAAAACTTTATGACCTAGCCACCATATTTCTTTTGTACTTTGTATACAATGATTCTGATTACCTAGTTTGTTGATAGAAAAGATGTCTGAAGTACAATATCTGTACTACCTGACCGAGACATATGTTGTATAGCACCCCAAGCCAAAACAGAAATGGGCACCACAGACCTTGGTCCACATTGGGACTGTTCTGCCATGATTTAGTTAGATAATTATTATACAATAGAATAATTATTCTAGTATAAATTTATTTTTTTGAAATAAAATTACAATACATTTATAACTTAACAGTATAGAAAACTAATGAATTTACCTGAAACTAATAATTACTAAACAACTTTTCTTTTATTAGTAGTCTTAAAATCATCAATAATTGTGGAAAATTCCAATTTTGAAGCAATGTATCATTCAATTGACAATATTGCAAGTGTAGATAACCTTTCTTCATACCATGGTGGATCTCAAATAGGTCTTGATTAACTTTGAGAACAATTGTTTAGCACTAGATACAGATACTGGAATAGTCAAAATATATGTACCACTTAAATTTTTAGATAAACGTGGACAATTACTGTTCTCAATCATGTACTTTAGAATGGCACAAACTTTTAAATCTTTAGGTCTAGTTCTTCTGAACATCTTCAGTTCTTGGTAAAATTGTTCTGCTAGTATAACAGAGTAAAATTTTCCCCTCACTTCACACAGTAAAAACTTCCTGAAGTTGCTGGCAACTATGGAGATTTTGTTCAGGTTTTTCGTTTAACTGATTTATGTCATGAATAAACCTAAAATTTTGTTCATATTTCTTCAGCTCAAACCTTGAAGTACAGCCCTGTGAAATGTCAATAATCATCTAAAAATAATCTGTTTGAACATGTCATTTGAATTTTCACTATTTTCATCTGGTATTTTGTTCTGAAAAAATATTTATTTCTTCCTCCTCTGAAATTCCTTAAATTCTTATAAAACATTATGTACTTCAGCAATGTCATTTCCTGTGATCATTGCTGACACCATCCCACTATTTCTGTACTCTACTATCCAAGTGATAAACTGTACGAAGTGTTTTATAGCTGATTGCAGCTCCATGTATTCTCTTTGCCATAGCTTACTTATTAAGTTAATGTTTGCCAATAAATCATACCTGCTACTGCTAAAACGAGGAATTTATATTAAAATTTAATTCAGTAGAATTTAAAAGCTTTTTCTTTCACTCTGAGATGTCATCTAAACTCATAACAAAAATATGCATGTAAATATGTACTTTCACTCATTTGAGCCACCCAGGGCCCTAAGTTCTTCCTATTTTGCCTCGTAAGTAGAGTTGCCACTGACAGGAAGCTTCTAAGGTGTTAAAAAGCAAGGGGGAAAAAAACATAAGTAATAATATCTTGGGAAATCAGATAATTCCGAATTATGTCTAGTTCCTCCTTGAAAATCTAATCAGTGGTGTTCACAACTTAAATAATACAAATTTATATTGGCATAATCATGGTGTCATGTGGCATTTATTTAAACCCCATTTTACCCCCTTTTATATTTTCCGATCTACTTTTAAGTGATTATTTTGTTGAGAAACTGAAAGTGGCTCTGAATTTTATGAAAATTTTTTAAACGAAATGTAAAGTTTGTAGACTAAGTTAATGAAATTTGAATAAAATTACTTTTAATCCTCTCTCTCTTGTACTCTGTAATTCAATCACAGATGTTATAGATTGTAACTCTCTAGCTCAAGAATGAGTTATAAAGATCCAAATGCTCCTAATCTAAACCCTATACCCTATATATTTTGAGTTTACTATTGTTTTGTATTCCCGTATAAGCTCAACAATCCATTATTATTGACTGCCTTATACCAGTGTGTAAATATTTGATACTCCAAAGAGTTTTATATAAAAAAAATTTGGCGTACGATTTATTTTGTAAGTAACAATAACTTGTTTGTTAGGCAATATCTTTTTCTTTTGTTACATTTGCTGGAAATAAAGACAATAAATGTTTTGCTATTATCCTCACCTGAGGTTATGTGTACAAATAGAGAAAAATTATTTTTTCATATCCCAGGAAAGAAAAAATAGTTTGATGGGAAGTAATTTATAAAAAAACCATAACCATGTTTGTATATGAACTATACAGTTTTATATTTCATCATGTAGGGAATTTTATATGACTGTAGATTATATTTTTACTTACTTATCCCTAAAAAAATTTAATTTGTGGGAGAATAACTGTTTGTATACTATGTATATATGTTTCTTGATTACAGTTTTCTTAATATTGTGTTGCACTTTTTCAGTTTCTCTCAGTGCATATGACATTTATGACTGAAGAATGAAATATTTCATAGTCTATCATGAAAATGATTTATTGCATTTTTACGTCATTGTTTATGAGGAGGATGGTGTGATTTTCTCTAACCAAGAAGTGCTATAATAGGTATAGCTTAATCTCATCTGATTTCATGTATCGCTGAACTGTATTGTAGAGGTCTGACCTAGATATTCCAGTCTATTAGGAAATCATTTACTTGATACTAAAAATGAAGAATGTTATGAGATTACATTATACTGTAAGAACTAATTGGTTTTCCAATATTCTCTGAATCACACTGTTATTTTATTTATTTTATTATCCAGTAGAATGGTAATTCAAGATAATCAATCTAATTCTAATTATTCTTAGTTTTTAATTTTATCTCTTAGCTTTTTTAGATTTATAGTAAAACTATTTTATTATTATCATTAAGTTTGAAGAGTATTTAAAAGATAATATAAGTCAATTCACAATTTTGGTCCCAATGTACATTTTTATAAGTATAGATCATTTTTATAGTACATTTTTATAGAAATAGATCATTTATTTCTGGTACATTTATTACGTAATAATAAGTTCCACTTTGTGCTTAAATAGCTGGCTTAGTGGATGTATGCAATTTGGAATTGGAAAAATGTTACGGTTCTTATCACCCAATCTCAAAGAATGTCATAAATTGCTAGCATTACTCTTTAGTCATAGACTTTGTTAAGGACTCTTTGGCCCAACATCCACTGTGAATAGAATAGAAAATAAAAGAATTTATCCATGGAAATGCATAAATGAGCATTTATAAGAATAAAATTTAATATAAAAACTTCCGTAACCATTGAATATCCATCCCTCAAGAAAGAGAAAGTTTTTAAAAATTCATGACAAATGAGGATGACGTGCCGGAATCAGGATATAAAAATTATTTGCTACGTTTTATAGAAATGCCAAAATCCAAACACATAATTTTTTAGAAAAATTGAACTTTAGTTAAAATCCTTATATAAATTTAAACACATACACCACCCTCGAGTAAATAATGAATTTTTAAAAAATTGATAATATGAAATGTAAAATATCAGCAAAACATCATATACCGATATTTTTGAAATATAGAAATATAAAAAAAATACAATTTTTTTTCAAAAATTTCATTGATTATCTGACACTTTAAATTTGCAGATATCACCCAGTACTCCCACTTGAAAACTTTTCTTATTCTGAAAAAAAATTCAATGGGAAAAAGATATTTGAAATATACAAACAAACCGGTAAAGTAATATCTATCAATGCATTAATCATTTATTACGAAGTGGTGAAGACATTTCGGTACGAAAAAATACCGTTCTAAGCAAAGCCCCTCCGCACGTCATGAAACGAGCAAGTACGGTTACCTTGAAGTCTAAGGTCACCGCGATGAAATTTTTATTGCCACACTTCACACATCGGTACGAGTATCGTACTTCAGCGGATATTTTTTTGTGAGAGATATGTAATGTAATTATTTTTGTACTGAAGTGTGTATACATAATTTTTTTCCTGTGACGGCTGTGAAATTGTTTCTTTACTATAATACCGAGCTGTGTCCAATCAGTATGTGACAGGTTGAGATTAAAGTCACTCCCCACATTCATTCGGCATATTTTATTTACAACCCGGAGAGTACAAAAAAATTCAAATATAAATTGCGAAAGAACTAAGAAGGGTAAGACTTCTTTAAGCAGTTCTGAATTAACATTTCTGTGAAAAATATAAATTGTTCTCACAAGTAATTTTTAAGGAGTATCACATCGAAACTGTGTGGATTTAATTTGTATAGAATTTTTATTTCCTGTTTATGATCTCGTAATACAATATTTTAAAGGTGTTGGTCTGGAAAAAGATCTTATCACCCGTGTATTCCTGGCGTTTTGAAATGTTTGATTCACATTATGCGAAGAATCACATAAAAGCACTACTGCACAGTAAATAAACGGAAAGAAATTTGAAGAATTTATACTTTTGTAAATTCGTATTCTGTGTTATTTCCTTTAATAATTTTTCACATTTTATTAGATTTATAAACTTTTTAATCTGTTGGCAACCAAGGTTTTTCATCAGATGTTTATCCCTGGAATTTCTCGGAGCATTAAATGTAATAATTAACGATGAAATTATTATGACTTCCAGACAACTAAAATAAATATAAGGGGCAAAAATATTAATTTTGCTTATCTATTATTTATCGGGCCCATACCATTATTTTTGTAGAGAGTCCTACAAACCGAAACATATCAAATCTCAGCACGTCATGATGATCTACCAGGACAAAAGAATGACGGACCTCGGAACTAAGGAACCTCGTGCCCTAATTACAATAAATTTAAAATGATCAGTGATTTAATTAGACTGGAACATAATTTAGAACATCTTAGTTTATAGATATATCATTTCTTAGCACAAAGTTTTATATTTTGCTATCGATTTCACGTGAAAAATACGAAAAAAGAGGGATGGTACAGTTTTAACCTTTTACTCGCCGCACTGTGATCGGACGATAACACAAACTGTTTATTGATAAAAATCACATTAAAATTCAAAGATAAGAACTATGAGTAAGTTAAAATTTTCTTTATATGATTTATAACATGTTCCAGAAATGGAACATTAGCAGGAAACACTTAGTTTTATCACATTGTTTTATAAAATATGATTAACGACATTTAAATTCAAATCTCATTTTCTGTGCATAATTTTTTAGCATTTGTAAGTAAATTTCTAAAAGTTATTCAGAAATAACACAAATTAAGCAGAAAAATTGCCGGATATAGCAGAAAATTAGCCGGCACAAGATAATGTGCATCTGATTGAAAGATTCAGAGCAATATGCACGAGGTCCAGGAACAGAGTGGATTTTCGGTTTCATGCGAAGGAAACACAAAGTTACTTCTCTCCGTAAATTCAGATATGATTGCTCTGCTGTTGTACCTTTGTGCAAATGTAAATGCAAAATTCATCCAGCAGTGACAGCCATGTTTAGAGCATTGTTAAATAGATTCCAGTACCATTTTTTGCTTCTAAACATAATGTCAATATGATCCAAGAAGTCTTATCTCGCAAATCCACACCTCCCATTCCCTCACTATACGTTTTTATCAGATGTGGCTGAGAAACATCAGTTCTTTTTTTTTCTGCTGGAGAATCGCTTGGTTTTACTGATAGGCTCATGTGTCGAATAATTGGGTGCTATAGTTGCAACAGTACTGTCTTTCCAGCGGCAAATGGAATATTGACCGTCACTTCAGTACTAAAAATTTCCTCTTTCCCATTTTGAGTCTGTATTTAGTGATGTGGAAGGACATCTGGCTGTCCGAAATTCCGGTATCGTGCCAGTTCCTTTGAAACCTTTTTCAGACAACTCCGTAAAGAGCTTACTAAATGAGAAAGAGTTGTCAAAGAAAATTTCATGCTTTTCTGTATTTTCAACACTGGATATACGGTCTCACATAACTCTAGATCCAAGAGTATCCAAGATATTTGATAAATGCTATAAATATTCTATTGTTCTGAACTTGTAAAATATTTTAACTGAATCTAAGGTAACCAACTTAGGAAACATTTCAGAAATATTTGATATTTTTATATAGAAGTTGAAGGTACTTCAGGATCAAATCCGTCTTCATTAGATATTCCATTAACATCTATTTTTGTAGATATTTCGACTTGACCACAAGCATCTACTGGCAGAACAGGCCCCAAAATATCATCATTTATATCGTCCTGATCTGTTAATTATACATTTTCTCTGGAGGCATTTGACAAATATGAATACACTCTTCTTTTTCAGAATCATTAGATAATGTGAAAAAATAATAAAGTGCCTCTTCTACAGTCCGAAATAGTTTTGAATCTAATCAGTGTGACGTATCCTTACTAGCGGAAGAAATTCGCAGAGCAAAGAAAAATAATAAGAACTCCATATAACGTGAATTTCCAATATATGTGCCTCTCCAGTTGAGTCATAAACGACGACTATCAACAAACACGTATTTCAGGGCCAGCTATGAGTAATTCACTTCAGATCCGTCGTAGAACGTGTGTTTGTGAAACAGGGGGAGCATGGGAATCGAAATTAGATCAATTTCATAAACATCTTTCGATGCTTACTAAAAACCTCTCGATAATTCGAGAACTTTTTATGATTAATTCTATGCACTTTAATCAATATAACTTTATCATGTTAATAAAACCAACTTTTGCACGCCAATGTTCCATTTCTGAACAAGCAAATTTCTTGCCAAATAGTAACAAAATTTAATCCTTTTTTTCCTAACTTATGTTCGACCAACAAAATGATCATTTTTAAATCATCCAGATTTATAAAATCATTTGATAAATTTTGAATTTTATATGAATTTTTGAAATTCCGTTCGCTGAAAATTAGAAAAAAACCGAAATTATAATTTCCCCCTGGATACTATTTATTTTATTAACATAACCCCGATGCGAAAAAATCAATCCATACATTCGTTCGACTTAATTTTTATACAGCAATACGAATAGTATTTTTCTCAAATTATGATTTTTCATTTATGGAATACTGGCGGGCAAAATGTTTTTTATATATATCTGTACCATTCAATTTGTTTCTCCTGTCTTTACAGATCCTCGGTACAGATTGTACGATGCGATACTAGAATGTTTGAGTTATCTACAAGTTTTGAAGTTCAACATATTGCGAGCAGTTAGTTGTCTCATCGTGCGCAGTAACGTCGAAATTCTAGAAAAGGAAATGTCGGGCGTTTCCAGTCTAAAAGAGCCTTCTAAGGAAAGCCATTCCCGTAAGCCAAACCTTACTAAAGCGGAAATGAATTCTCTCCATGTAACACATGTAGGATTAGTCGCAATATAAAAAGTTGCAGTGCACAGATTCTTTCTCGCACCGAGGAAATTTTTGAATGTAATTTATGTGACAGATTTTCACAGTCGACCTCCTTAAATACGGATCATTCCTGCCACATTGCTGATAATACAACCTGTATCCACACAGGACAGAACCTTTTCGCATGCACTGTATGTGAGAGAAGATTTGATGTACAGAGTAATTTAATAAGACATCTCCGGACCCACACAGGAGAGAAACCTTTCGCATGCACTGTATGTGAGAAGAAATTTGCTGTGCAGGCTGATTTAAAAAGACATATCCGCACCCACACAGGAGAGAAACCTTTCGCGTGTACTATATGTGAGAAAAGATTTTCTCAGCAAGATGATTTAAAAACACATCTCCGCACCCACACAGGAGAGAAACCTTTCCCATGTACTGTATGTGAGAAAAGATTTTCTGCACAGGGTAATTTAAAAACACATCTCCGCACCCACACAGGAGAGAAACCTTTCGCCTGCACTGTATGTGAGAAAAAATTTTCTATAAAGGGTAATTTAAAAACACACCTCCGCAGCCACACAGGAGAAAAACCTTTGGCCTGCACGATATGTGAGAAAAGATTTTCTGTACAGGATCATTTAAGAAGTCATGTCCGCATCCACTCAGGAGAGAAACCTTTCGTCTGCACTGTGTGTGGGAAAAGATTTTCTCAGCAGACTCTTTTAGGAACACATTTCCGCTGCCACACAGGAGAAAAACCTTTCGCCTGCACGGTATGTGAGAAAAGATTTTCTCAACACAGTAATTTAAGAACACATCTCCGCATCCACACAGGAGAGACGCCTTTCGCCTGTACTGTATGTGAAAAAAGATTTTCTCGGCAGGATCAGCTAAAAGCACATCTCTGCACCCATACGGGATAGAAACATTTCGCCTGTACTGTGAGAAAAATTTTTCTCATTAGGATCCTTTAGAAACACATCTCCGCACCCGCAAAGGAGAAAAACCTTTCACCTGCACGGTATTTGAGAATAGATTTGCTCAGCAGTATCATTTAAGAAAACATCTGCGCATCCACACAGGAGAGAAACCTTTCGCCTTTACTATATGAGATAAGGGTTTCTGGGCAGGGTTGTTTAAAAATACATCTCCGCGCCCAAGTAGGAGAGATACCTTTCGCATGCAGTGTATGTGACAAAAGATTTTTCTTCCAGGGGATGTTTAAAACGCATCTCCTTGTCCATGGAGGAAAGACTTTTGGTCTGCACTAAACGTAAGAAAAGGTTTTCTGAACTCGATCATGTAAAAAAAAATATTCGTACCGACACAGAAGAGATCTTTCGTCTTCACTGTGTAAGAAAAGATTTCTTTCCAGTGGGCTTTTAAAAACGCATCACCCTTACCTTTGATTTATGTAACCCACTTTCTACTATTGAATTTTTTTGTCCCTCCGTGGGGAAAATAATCCTTCAAAATCAAATTTAAACTCAGGATTTACGGTGTTTATTTAAAGGTGAAATTGCACGTAATTATGTTTTGGCATTTAATGTTTTAAGACAGTACTCGTCTTTTGTAAATATTTTTCAAAACAGCAATGCGCTATGAGTATCGACCCATGATCTTTGATGGGATACTTGTTCTGCCAAAGTAATTGGAGTAAAAAACATGTCTTACCTGTTTACACTGCCGGAACGAGTGTCATGAAATGTCACTTATGCAATACTTCTGGTTTTTGTTTTTGCGTCATATAAAATTAAAATTTTTAAGATTTAACATCTTTTGTGTACATCTGCTGTGTTCTGTAAATGGGATATAAATATGTATAATATATAAATAAATATTTTATATCTTCATATCAAGATTGAATTAATTTTCGCTTTTGTCTCTCTTTTAATTATTTTAAAGTAATTTAGCTTTTATTAGAAGGGTTTTTTTTATAATGTGCAGCCAAAATTGTATTTGACACATGGAGCATCTAATTATGCTTCTATATTAGTTATCGTCTCAAATTTTTATGTATGAAATGTATAATTTTAATTTGGAACTCATCTCTCCACAAATGTTCTTAAGTTACGCCAAGTCTCGTTTCTTGAATAATGGACTACTGGATCTTACAAGAAAAGAGGATCTTTTCAAAAGTGATGCACAAGACGACGCCATTTCTTCCAGTATGATACAATAAACGAAATTTCGCCATTTGCTGTTGAGGACAAGAGGAATATTTATGCGTCTGTGAAAGTTTTCTCGCGTGTTTTGTTTGAATTGACAATTTTTTGAAAAGGAATTTGCAGATGTCTCGGGTAATGTGAGTGTAGAAGATCAAAGATCAAATATAAAGTTGACTGTTTGTGCTCGGTGGGTTCCTTACTGCTGGACATCTGAGCAAAAACTGAAACGCCTGGACATTGCATTGTTGTTGAAACATTTGCAGACAACGTTTTTCCACCTTAGAGGAGCTTACCTCAGCCATTACCCGAGTCATTAGAGGTACTCAACAAGAGTAGCATTCAGTAGGGAATGAATAATTTCCTACATGTTAGGACTGTTTTGAGAAGCAGGGGGAGTATATAGAAGGACTGTCCAGAGAAATTGTCAGAAATCAAGTAGGTATAAAAAAACTAATTTTGTGTGCATTACTTTTGAAATGACTCGCGTATTTAGATATGTTGGTTTGGAGCGCTATGGTCATTTTTTGCTACACAGGGGCTAATTCGACCGGGCCTGCAGATTAACGCTGATTCCAAACGGCTATGATTATCCCGATTGCAATTTTTACATTTTATTTTATTTTCACACTTTGAAGCAATACGGTACTTTGTTAAGCATTTGAAATGTGCCTGCTTTACGTAATGAATTCATTTTTTCCATCCACGCTCATCGAACACTGGTCGGGCGTAAGTTTCACTTTCTGAATCCTTTCGACGGTTAAATTCTAGAACTAAACCACTTGGTATTGCTTTAAGTAGAAGGGGACACAATAAACAGCCATATGAGTCTGCAGTAACCGTAAGACTTTCTAAACTTCTTATTTGGATTTCTGAATTATCATACAAATTTCTTAAAGCTTTTAGATCATCCGATTTTCTAACGGGTTCTATATCTAATAGATTATTAATATGTGCGGATATGAATTTTTCTTTTTCCCAAATCGGTCCGTAAGAATTTATTACCTCTAGTATAATTTTCAGCTATCAAGGGCCAGTACCGGATTGAGGTTGGGCAAAAGGGGGCAACTACCCCGGGTTGCGGCAAAATAGGATTGAAAAACTAAAACTTTTTTTATAATTTCATAGTGCCATAAAAATATAAATCTATATACACTGCTGGCCACTGTAAATGCAACACCCTGAAGGAAACATGCAAATAACATGAAATTTACAACATGCATTAGCAGAGGTGGAGATATGCAAATGATTAGAATTTCAGCGCAGACGCACATCACGCGCGCCTGTGGCGCCACTTCAAAGCGCTATTTAAGGCTTGGAGATTTCGCCGATTTCAAGTTCGGCAATTATGTTTTTCTTGTGGTTTTTTTCAAAAAAAAGATCAATTATGCCTCGTCGAAACAGCGATCATCTTTTGATCAAGTATCCGAGTTCGACAGAGGAAGGATAGTGGCCTACCGAGATTGTGGATTATCTTTCAGGGAAATCGGTAGTCGTGTTGGACGAAACCAAACAACTGTAATGCAGATATGTGATCGTTGGATGCAGGAGGGTACGACGGACCGGCGTGTTCGATCGCATCCACCTCAGCGCACCACTTCACCTGATGACAGGCAAATTGTGCGCATGGCAGTGACGGATCGCTCAGTCACATCACGAACCATAGCACAGCACATGCAGTCTGTAACGCATCATCCAGTGTCTGCGCGTACCATTCGCCGCCGTTTACAACAGAGTGGTCTGTCCGCAATACGTCCATTGCTTTGTCTACCCTTGGCGCAGAACCACAGACGTCTCCGCCGCCAATGGTGCGATGACAAAAGGATGTGGACGGCAGAATGGAATGAAATTGTCTTTACTGACGAGTCACGCTTCTGTCTGCAACACCACGATTCGAGTCTGGAGACACCGTGAAGAGAGGATGCTGAACAGCTGCGTTATGCACCGCCACACTGGTCCTGCACCGGGTATTATGGTATGGGGCGGTATTGGATATCACTCTCGCACACCTCTAGTACGCATTGCCGGTACTTTAAACAGCCAGCGCTACATCTCCGAGGTGTTGGAGCCAGTTGTCCTTCAGGGCTTGTCCACAGCCATATTTCAACAGGATAATGCGCGACCACACGTGGCACGCATTTTCCAACGGTTCTTCGTCAATCGCCAGATTGAATTGCTTCCCTGGCCGCCTCGCTCTCCAGATCTTTCGCCGATAGAAAACATGTGGTCCATGGTTACTCTATGATTGACCCAGATTCCATCCCCAGCTGCCACAGCAGATCAACTTTGGCAACGTGTGGAAGCTGCTTGGTCTGCTGTACCCCAAGAACTCGTCCAAAGTCTCTTTGAATCAATGCCGAGGCGTGTGGCAGCGGTGATCTCCAACAATGGCGGCTACTCTGGCTACTGATTTTGGCAGGAACCACACTTCACAGAAGTCTAGAAATTTAATCATTTGATACTTGGTCAACATGTTACCTACAAAATAAATTTTGTTGTGACATCTCTTGTCTTTCTTGGTGTTGCAATTTGGGTGGCCAGCAGTGTATATAAAAGGGCTCGTCTGTTTGTTTGTCCGCTATAGAATCATAGACTGTTTCACCCACCGGGACCAAATTCGGCACAGTTAATGATTAGGACCCGAGAAACTTAAATCAGGAAAAACGTAATTTGGGGCACAATTAGTTTTTTAAAATTAATTTTTTAATGTTTTTGTGCCTCATAGAGGTGCCCGTACCCCCTGTGGATATAACTATTTCCCCTCAACCAGGTTCGTTAAGAGGGGTGGTTTGAGGATGACGGAGGGGGGGGGTCAAATTCCAATGCGCGGGAGGAAGAGGTTTGGGAATGACCTTTGGCTCTGGCTCCCCAGATAAACACAACTTTCCTGGCTCTGCTATGTGTTGCAGTAGTGGGAAAGTACAATTGCCTGCAATTCAAGAACCACCCGAGCCTTTGAGAACATTACTCACAGGTAATACATCTGATTCAAAACATTCCTTACAAAACATACAAGCTTAATGAAAAAGGCTCCATGGGGAATCAAGCCTTACTTTGATTAAATAAAGGGGATAACGCATCTTGCACTTTACCTCTTGGGTGAAATGGAAAAAAGTGCGTTTTTAAGGGAAGAATAAATAATAAAGGCAAATGTAAATTATAAAACTCATTTCTTATTAAACAGTGGGTCAAACAAATCTAATTGAACAGTATCTAAGAAATATAATTAAACAGTAAGCTAATTCAATCCAAACGTGCGAATCACGCAACACGGTGTTATTAATTCTCAATAAAATCAGACGAAGGTCCGCAGGCTCAAAGTTTTTCTTTCTTATTGTTTGTATATCATTTCAGTAGAAACGCGCTAAGCGCATTCTGTCTGGCCAGATGAACGTGAAGAGCGGGGGTGCAGCCCAGTATTTTGTTGATGGAATGCATGAAATATTTTATATCTACCCGGGCAATAATGCTAGTAAAACATAAAATTTAGATATCGTCAGATCACTTTCTTTTTATACTGGTTTGGTTTTATTAAACTATTAATTACAGAAAGTAAACTCAAATCCTTGCTTTACGTAAGAGTAAAACAAGCGTATTTCAATAACAGAGGAGTGCTAATTGCTTTGATGTGATTTGCGGAGAATGTTTCATTGCCGAAAAACAAGCAGGTAGCTAGGAGAGGGGAGGGTGGCCCGTGACTCATAGAGATGAGGAGAGGCGGCAAAAGATAGTGCCAGTTGCAGACTTGTCGTTGTCACCTATCGGTGCGTCCGCTTGTAAATCGTAATTTTTAGTGAATTGTGGAAGTGGTACGGTTTCATTGAAATGATGGGAGATCGTGTTCGAAAGAAGATACTGAATGGCATATATCACGCAAAGTACTATGCAGTATTGTTTGATTTCACACCTGATAAATCACACACAGAACAAAAGAGCCAACAAATCCGATGTGTTTCTAAGGATGAAAATGGCAAATTTGATATCAGAGAAAGCTTCATTGATTTTATAGCAGTTATTAGAAAATCTGGGGAGTACTTGGCAGATACAATGTTTCATAAGTTGGAGGAAGATGGGTTAGAAATAGGAAATTGTTGAACTCAAACATATGGTAATGGGTTGAACATATGTGGTGTTTATATTGGAGTTCAAGGTACAGTGGTGTAAGAAATTAAGAGAATGTTCAGACTTGGTCTATTATCTCTAGAACTACTGTACCGATTTTAATGAAATTTGATATGTACATACATTGATACAATGCAAAACAAATAACCATTCAATAATTGTAATACACACGCATGATCGTGCGTAACACTCGTTGGAATTGGAAGGTATGAAACAGCGGTTGCAGAATAAACAAAAAAATGGGTTAATAGGGGGTATGGTCCCCTCTTACAGATATACAGGTATCGCAACGTGATTTCATACTTGAAATAAGGCAGTTTATCATTTCCTGTGGCAATTGGTCCCACTCGTTCAGCAACGCTGTTTTCATTCCCTAGATGGTTCTCGAAGGGGGGTTGCGAGTTGCAATTGCCCTCCCCAGAGCTTCCCAGACATGCTCTATAGGGTTAAGGTCTGGAGATCTGGCTGGCCAATCCATCCGGCGAATATCCTCACTCTCTAGAAATTCGTCTACCAGAAGAGCTCTATGTGGCCTCGCGTTATCGTCCATTAAAACGAACTCAGGGCTAACTGCAACCCTGAAAAGGTGAACATAGGGCTCCAAGACCTCATTCCTATACCTCAGACCAGTCACAGTGCCTCTTTCAAAGACATGGAGAGGTGTGCGGCCATCCAACATGATGCCTGCCCAGACCATTAAACCTCCTCCGCCATAATGGTCGATTTCGAGGACATTGGAGGGTAGGTAGCGGGTCCCTGGTTCTCTCCATATGAACGTACGGCGAGAATCGATGTTTAGGCTGAACCGGGACTCATCAGTGAAGAGAACGGTCGCCCATTGACCCATACTCCAATCTCTCTGCTCTCTGCACCATGATAAACGGATTCTCCTGTTCGTAGAAGTGAGCGGGACGCAAACAGCAGGTCTTCTTGCAAACAACCCTCTGTCATGAAGTCTTTTGGAAGCAGTCACCCTTGATACACGGGTTCCTGTGGCTGCATACAAGTCACGAGAGAGCTGAGAAGCTGTAGCACTCCTGTTACGCCTCGTTATAATCGACAAATGGCGATCTTCTCTGGACGTCGTGGCTCTTGGACGACCTTGCCCAGGCTTTCTCTCCATGGATCCGGTATCCTGGAACTGTTTCTATAAGTTACACACGACGCTGGGCGTTAAATTGAACTCTCTACAAATTTGGACTTGAGATTGGCCTGCTTCTAGCCTCCCCGCAATTCGCCACATCATTCCATCATCAAAACGTTGGTGGATACTCATTTTTACTGTTACAATTTGAAATTAACCGATTCCTGCAAAATAACACCAAGAAATTCGCCGAGGTGTGCTAGCGGAAGAAATGCGTCTTAACTTACGCGCTTATAAAGCCTGTTTCTCTACTGGCTCCGTCTACACACACGTGTACGCTTACGTATTTGACGTACAAGATTTTCATTTTTGTCTGGAAGCAATGGCTTTATATTCAGTTAAGTTTTTTCATGAATTTTGATAAAATATGCAAATTCTCTTAATTTATTTCACCAGTGTAGGTTCTTAGATATCAACCCATTATCAACTTTTGTCCCGTTCACAGCCCACTCCTTGAATCTGGTGGGACTACATACAGCATCATCTCGTGAAACAGCGAACGTATTTGAAATAATCCAGAGATTATACACCTATTTTGTTTCATCAACACAACGGTGGGAAGTCATGAAAGAAACACACAAAAACGAATATAAAAGAAACCAGTGATACTCGATGATCTGGTAAGTCCGAAGCAGTACATACTCTTGTAAAAGACTTGTAGCGTCAAGGTAGTTACGTCACTTGTAGGTCCTTGACAGCGTCAAGGAGTAATCAACGGTGTCACCGAGTTGAACGAAGAACACCAGACACCTATACACCAGAGACAAAATCTGATGCCTCCAGTCTCTTTCGTACTTTGAAAGATTTCCGACTTAGTTCGTATTTGGTTGTTTGGGCAAATATCTTAAGAAATTGACAGAGTTAACAAGGATATACTGAAACATAACATAATGTTGTCAAAAACAATACAAATGTTGGAAGGTCTCACCAAAACCATGGAAAGGCTGAGAAATGAAATAAAAATGAAAGGATAAAGACTGCTAAAGAAATATCGCAAAAAATTAAAGTGGGGCCAACTATGGAAACTCGCAGAATCCCAAAAAGGAAAATAATGCCTGGAGAGATGACGCAAGATGAAGGAAGAAGTTTATCTGTAGAAGAAAGTTTTTACAGTAGTATGAAGGAAGTAATCGATGTGATACTGATCCAGTTGAAAGATAGAATGCAGAGTATAAGTGCACTCAACAATATTTCTTTTTCTAAATTGTAAAAATTTGAAAAGCTTGAATGACAAGCCGTTGAAAACTCGTGCTGCAAACTAAGCTAGTAAATATCTTGGAGATATAAGTGAAGATGAGTTCCCTACTGAAATCCTAGTTCTTCGTGACCAGTTACAGAATTCAACAGTTAATTTTGAAGAAATGAATCAACTTGTTCTTCTAAAATTTATCCAAGAAAGAGATTTGACTGATGCTTTCCCAAATGTGTGCATAGCCTTGAGAGTTTGCTTAAATCTCCCAACTACATCAGCAAGCTGGGAGAGGAGTTTTAGCAAACCGAAGATAATTAAAATCTATCTCAGATCAACAATGACTCAAGACAGATTGAAAAACCTCGCAATACTGGCTATAGAAAGACAAGAGGCTAATCCAATAAATTATGAAGAAGCGATCAACTCATTTTCTGAAAGAAAATCAAGGAAAACAATTTTGTAAAAATATCTGCACACGACACATTTTCTAAAGCATAATGAAAGGTAGCTGCAAAGAGCATCATTGCTTGAGCAAGAGGGTAGTAGTGGGTTTCATTTTTAGTCGGTATGAAAAAAAATGCATATATTCTACGTATGTTATAGTGTTGTTAAATTAAAAATATATTTGTTTTTATTTCAATAAATTAAGTTTAGAACACCATCAAAGCCTATTAATTTTATAATGTTATTTATTATTGCATTAGGGCCCGTATGCCGATCAAACACTTACGAGAGCAAAGCTCTCGCAAAGCCCCTCCCTTCCGCAGAGGGGTCGCAATCGCGATGCAGATCAAACGGCGAGACCTTTTTCTCTCGTAAATACGAACGTCACGTGATCAAAACTTGCGGCTAGTAGGGAGCTCTCGTAAGACTCGTCTTTTCTCTCGCAAAGCCGGAATAGTCATTCGCTTTGCGAAGGAGAAGGATGTTATCCCTTTCTTTAAGCAGGGAATGGATATTACAAGATACGGATAATCCACTTGAGATGGAAGATGAAGTTTTTATTACAAAAATTTAGACTGTGCAAACATGAATTTATGTGTTTATTACATTTTTTCTACAACATCTTCAGCATTTATGAGCTCTAAAAGCTTTTTATTTCTGACTAACAACTATTTTTGTCTTCCATTATTTTAATTAATGTTTCTAAATTTTGATTAATTTTTAGCAGAATTCCTTGCCGGGATGTTGTTTCGATTTCTTGCACCATAGTTTTTTGGGTTTGAAGAGCCTCAGCTTCAAATTTGCTGCTTCTCTTTTTCTTTTTAATGCTAGATGCTTCCTGCCACGTACTGTTGAACTGTCTAGAAAATAATAAAAAATACATAGTAAATGAGATAGCACATGGAACAGAGCTATTATGTCATACATAAAAATCAACATATGTTATTTCATAGAAGTTATTGTCACAGATTATATAGTAAAACTGCAAATAATTATGAAGAAGAGTTCTATGCAGGCATTTACATAAAACTATGTATGTTACGTAAAACATACAATTGTTTAATTTCTATAAAGTATGGTACTAAAAAAATTTTAATTATCTCCAACAATTTCAGTCTGAAATTTATATTTTAAAACTTGTTACAAAAATTTGATTTAAATTTATCAAAATCCAAATAACTTACTTGATGATTGAGCAATATGCCAAGACTTTGTTTCTGCTGTTTTAGTGGTAGTTACAATCTCATGTATTGTAATTCACTTTGAATAACAACAACTTTCTGGGGGGGGGGAATTAATTAGTATAAATAGCAAATAATTTTACTTTAAATTTATTTAAAAAATTCAAATTTTCCAAAAGCATTATGAAACAAACATTCATTTTGTTAGTTACAATAGCTATTTTTTTCTCTGGGATTTTTCTTAGCTTTATGATTATTAAATACATAGTTGCATTTAACAATCATAAAGCTAAACATAATTCTGATATATGACTGAGCATTGGCAGTAATCTTTTGAAGCACAATTATTAAATTTATATTTGCTATTTCAGTGTACAATGTCATGGTCTCAATCCCCACCCTCAAATATTAATAATGCGGTGATCTTTACCTGGTAACAAAGCCTCCTGCAACAAAATATTTTGATCTTTGTTTAATGATTAACTAACAGCATTTTTAAAAATTTATAATAAGATTTATAAACAAAAATAGAAATATGATATTCTTGTACACAAATGCCAGAAAAGTCTAACAGAACATTTTTAGTACTTAATTGTCCCTTAAATAAGCATTAGGACATTTTAAAATTTTGCTTTAATTAAATTTATTTATGATAAATATCTTGCAATGTAAAAATATGATATATTATAAATAGCATTGAAAATGATTAAAAGAAATTCTAAAAAACAGGTAATTAAATACAAAATTAATAGTTTACTTACCATCCATTTTTTTCTGTTTTAA
The DNA here is from genome assembly GCA_907164885.2 of Dolomedes plantarius. Classification (NCBI taxonomy): domain Eukaryota; kingdom Metazoa; phylum Arthropoda; class Arachnida; order Araneae; family Dolomedidae; genus Dolomedes; species Dolomedes plantarius. The sequence goes on from OU015499.1 coordinate 159,131,837, forward strand.
AACAGCCTACAAGTAAAAAAATAATAATAAAATATTAGGATATTGCTAAAGTCAAATTACATTTTTTTCTTTTCAAATACAACTGAAATTACTTACCAATGCAGATGAATAGAATGACTCATCAGTGATGCCTTCACTGCACTTTTTTCTCGATCTCCTCTAATGAAAAATTTGATGTGACAATTTTATCTACAAAATGTAAAAGAAACAGCCACGTTGATCGAAGTCAAAGCGCGGGTTTTTTCCAATACTGTATACTTTTTCTTGAACCCCAACGCAAGGAAGCAATTAAAATGCCGTGTTTGAGGCAGTTCAGTCGGACGGTTTCGCTAAATTGACCGTCGAATCCCCCCCGCAGTTTAGGGTTCGCGAGGGACCCCAGCTCCCGCAAAAGGGAGGAGAAAAAGGGCGTGGCTTGACCATATAAGGTTTCCTTACACATCTTGACGTCATCATTTGCGGAAGCGCAAATTGTTTGATCAGCATAGCTAAAAAGAGTGCTCACCCCCTACTCTCGCAACAACCCCCCGTTTGCGAAGCGAGACACACAAAGCTCCAGCGTTTGTTCTGCATACGGGCCTAAATAGTGAAAAACAGCTACAGGGGCGGCATGGAGCTGACTTGCCCCCGCTGAGAAATTTCCTAGATCCGACACTGGGTTTGGACGTTATTCACCTTACCCCTTGCCTCTCTCAGTGCTGCCATCTGTTTTTTGTTTTTTTAAAAGTAGAAGTTTCATAGATAATAGCTGAACAGACGGCGAACATAAAATGTTTTTAACTTTCTTTCTACTGGTCAGATCGTGGATTTCAAAAGCTTTAAACCTTCTCGGGATGACACGGACCATTTTGCAAAAAAAAAAACGCTTGTAAATCGGTCCAGTAGTTTTTAGTCTATAGCGGACACACATACGAACATTGCCTTTTATATATACAGATCAATATTACAGTGACTTTGCAATTTTACTTCATAATTTATATACTGTACATATACTTTAAAATACCTGTAAATAAAATTACTTAGATTTTACACTATAGGTAGAATTCATTACTTTTCCTGTCTAATAAAAAATTGGGATAAATAAATACCCGGGCAAATAGCTAGTATATATATATATACATACATACAGTGGTACCTCGACTTACGAGTTTAATTCGTTCCATGACTTTGCTCGTAACTCGAAATACTCGTATCTCGAATCAATTTTCCCAATTTAAATGTATGGAAATGTCATTAATTTGTTCCGGAACCTCCAAAACACCGTATTTTTTTTTGGTTACATGTTTTTAAATAAGAAGAACGTGCTTATAAACGACGAACATTGTATTAAAAAGCAATACAATAGAATGTACTGCAATAAATTTGTTTTATTAAGCGTAATGTACAACATTTACCTTGGAGATCAGACTTGAAGATACTGTTGGAAGAGGAGGAGAAAGGTTGAACTGAAAAATTAAATCTTATTCGTTGATTTTTGATCTTTTCGCCCGGATTTCCTCCCTTTGGCTTTTACTACCAGCTACTCTCTTAAAGTGAACGAGTGAGACAAGGAAGCTGGGCGATTGTTACATCGTTCACTGTGGCTTTAATGTCCAGATTCTTCTTTCTGAGAATCCGAAGATTCTTCTTTCTGAGAATGTTTTCTCGGAATCCAATCTCTCGGTTTAAGACTGGATAGTAGTCTCAGAATAATATTATACAATTGCATAATAATTGAACATAAAGGTTGTAAATATTATATGCTTATTGTATTCTCATTTGATGAGCACGTAACACGGCATTCGCTGCTCAGACTAGTGGTAGGATATCTGAAGCTTGCTCGTAACCCGAATTTTAGCTCGTAACTCGAAGCAAAAAATCTGCCGAGAGAATGCTCGTATCTCGAAAAACTCGTAAGTCGAGATACCACTGTATATATATATATATAAAAATATTAGGCCCTCCATGCTAGCATTTAAATTCCCTTTCCTAAATCCAATCCGCAGTAATCTTACTTTATCGCTACAAACACATAGCAACAGAATTTCCCATAAATCGCATACGTTGCATTTCTACACGTGTATACTTCTGGAGAAAGGCGTGGGTTCACATCGCGAGCCCCAGAATTCGCTGACCCTTCAAAAACAGCCAAGTGTACCTCGCGCCTCGCGCGTAAGGTTCAAAGGTGATATACACTTCGCTCCGAGCTGTCGTCTGCAATGGACGTACTTTTTTTATCGCTCTAATAAAATGATTCGACCCCACTGCTTCCACATTTTAATTCCTTTCAGGCTGAGTCTAGCTCCAGCCATGTAAATATATTACCATGGCTCCAGCCATGGATATATTACATATATATATATATATATATATATATATAGGTACAGTCCTCCTACAGCATGGTATCTTACAACACGGTTTCGCTCTAACACGATAGGATAAATTGCAGGAACCCTCGTATAACACTACAACCTGTAATAGGGTTTCGCTCAAACACGATAAAAAAAATTGCAAAAACTTTTATTAGTGCTGTATAAGTTTTACAGTTAAACTTTTATTAGTGCTGTATAATATTTATTTAGTGCTGTATAAGTACAGTGTTGTAGAACACTGTACTTATACAGCACTAAATAACCTGATTTTTGTTTAACACATTTAAAAACTAAATTACCTTAAAATAATGACAGGAAGGAATAATGAACTGTAGTGGCTGTACATGAAAATGTATAAACAACTTATAATTTATTCATTTATAACTCTAGTCCGATATCATGGCGGAAAGCGTCATGCACAAACTTATTTTATGAGAAGAGCAATACAGTGAATTTTAGACGTAACCGATTCGAAATCAATTAATGTAATGGAAGCTTGGAAGGAATTTTCAATTAAGCACGTCATCGACATCATATCCTTGTCGCTGAAAGAATTAAAATCATCAACGTTAAATGCATTTCGTTTTGAATTATACATACTTTTATATTTTGAATAAAAATTAATTTGCTTATGTGGCATTTAATAAAAAATGTTTGTTTTTAATAAGTTTTCGGAGAGTAACACCCTTTTAGTACTGGCTCTGGGTCTCATATAACACGGTTTCACACAACATAGCATTTTTTCGGAATCTATCTACCATGTTATAGGAGGGTTACCTGTATACATACATACATACATACATACATATATATAAATATATATATATATATTCTATCGAATATATATATATATATATATATATATATATATATATATATATATATATATATATATATATTCTATATCATTTATCTTGCAAGATCCAGTAGAATCCATCACTGAAGAGACGAGACGTTGTGTAAATTATGAACATTTGTCAAGAGATGAGTTCCAAATTAAAATTATACATTTCATACATAAAATTTTGAAACGATATCTAATATAGAAGCATAATTAGATGCTCCATGCGTTAAATACTATCTTGGTTGCACATTACAAAAAAACCCTTCTAATAAAAGCTAAATTACTTTAAAATAGTTATAAAAGAGACAAAAGCGAAAATTAATTCAATCTCGATATGAAGCTATAAAATATTTATTGATATATTATACATTTTATATCCCATTTACACAGCAGATGTACACAAAAGAAATTAAATCTTAAAAATTTAAACTTTATATCAGAAAAAAAAGTAATGCATAAATAGCATCTCAAGTCACCCGTTCTGGCAGTGTAAACAGGTAAGACATGCTTCTTACTCCGATCACTTGGGCAGAACAAGTATCCCATCAAAGATCATGGGTCGATACTCATAGCGCATTGCTGTTTTGAAAAATATTTACAAAAGACGAGTACTGTCATAAAACACTAAATTCCAAAATATATTACTTGCGATATCGACTTTAAAAAAACACCATCCAACATGAGTTTAAATTTGATTTTGAATGATAGTTTCCCCACGGAGGGACAAAAAAAATTATAGTAGAAAGTGGGTTACATAAATGAAAGGTAAGGGTGATGCGTTTTTAAAGCCAACTGGAAAGAAATCTTTTCTTACACACTGAGGACGAAAGATTTCTCTTCTGTGTCGGTACGAATATATTTTTTACATGATCGAGTTCAGAAAACCTTTTCTTACGTTTAGTGCTGCCCAAAAGTCTTTCCTCCATGAACAAGGAGATGCGTTTTAAACATCCCCTGGAATGAAAATCTTTTGTCACATACACTGCATGCGAAAGGTATCTCTTCTACATGGGTGCGGAGATGTATTTTTAAACAACCCTGCCCAGAAACCTTTTCTTATATAGTAAAGGCGAAAGGTTTCTCTCCTTTGTGGATACGCTGATGTTTTCTTAAATGACACTGCTGAGCAAATCTTTTCTGAAATACCGTGCAGGTGAAAGGTTTTTTTTCTGTGTGGGTGCGGACATGTGTTTCTAAAGGATCCTGCGAAAATTTTTTCTCACATAGTACAGGCGAAAGGTTTCTCTCCCGTATGGGTGCGGAGATGTGCTTTTAACTGATCCTGCCGAGAGAATCTTTTTTCACATACAGTACAGGCGAAAGGCGTCTCTCCTGTGTGGGTACGGAGATGCGTTCTTAAATGACTCTGTTGAGGAAATTTTTTCTCACATACCGTGCAGGCGAAAGGTTTTTCTCCTGTGTGGGAGCGGAAATGTATTCTTAAATGACCCTGCTGAGAAAATCTTTTTTCACATACAGTACAGGCGAAAGGCGTCTCTCCTGTGTGCATGCGGAGATGTGTTCTTAAATGACTCTGTTGAGAAAATTTTTTCTCACATACCGTGCAGGCGAAAGGTTTTTCTCCTGTGTGGGAGCGGAAATGTGTTCCTAAATGACCCAGCTGAGAAAATCTTTTCCCACATACCGTGCAGACCAAAGGTTTTTCTCCTGTGTGGGTGCGGAGATGTGCTTTTAAATGATCCTGCCGAGAAAATCTTTTTTCACATACAGTACAGGCGAAAGGCGTCTCTCCTGTGTGGGTACGGAGATGCGTTTTTAAATGACTTTGGTTAGAAAATCCTTTCTCGCATACTGTGCAGACGAAAGGTTTATCTCCAGTGTGGCTGCGGAGGTGTCTTATTAAATCACTCTGTACATCAAATCCTTTCTGACATACAGTGCAGGCGAATGGTTTATCTCCTGTGTGGGTGCGGAGGTGTGTTTTTAAATTAGCCTTTACAGAAAATTTTTTCTCACATACACTGCAGGCGAAAGGTTTCTCTCCTGTGTGGGTGCGGAGATGTGTTTTTAAATTACCCTGTACAGAAAATCTTTTCTCGCATATAGTACATGCGAAAGGTTTCTCTCCTGTGTGGGTGCGGAGATGTGTTTTTAACTCCTCTTGTTGAGAAAATCTTTTCTCACATACAGTACATGCGAAAGGTTTCTCTCCTGTGTGGGTGCGGATATGTCTTTTTAAATCACTCTGTACAGCAAATTTCTTCTTACATACAGTGCAGGTGAAAGGTTTCTCTCCTGTGTGGGTGCGGAGATGTCTTATTAAATTACTCTGTACATCAAATCTTCTCTCACATACAGTGCATGCGAAAAGGTTCTGTCGTGTGTGGATACAGGACATTATCAGCAATGTGGTAGGAATGATGCGTGCTTAAGGAGGTCGACTGTGAAAATCTGTCGCAAATTACATTCAAAAATTTCCTCGGTACGAGAAAGAATCTGTGCACTGCAACTTTTTATACTGCGACTAATTCTACATGTGTTACATGGAGAGAATTCATTTTCCGCTTTAGTAGGGTTTGACCTGCGGGAATGACTTTCCTTGGAAGGCTCTTTTAGACTGGAAATGCTCGAGATTTCCTTTTCTAGCATTCCGACGTTACTGCGCACGATGAGAAAACTAACTGCTAGCAATACATTGAACTTCAAAACTTGTAGATAACTCAAACCTTCTAGTATCGCATCGTACAATCTGTACCGAGGACCTGTAAAGACAGGAGAAACAAATTGAATGGTACATATATATATATAAAACATTTTGCCCGCCAGTGTTCCAAAAATGAAACATCATAATTCTGAGAAAAATACTATTCGCATTGCTCTATAAAAATTAAGTCGAACGAATGTATGGATTGATTTTTTCGCATCGAGGTTACGTTAATAAAATAAATAGTGTCCAGGAGGAAATTGTAATTTCGGCCTTCATCTAATTTTCACCGAACGGAGTTCAAAAATTCATATAAAATTCAAAATCTATCAAATGATTTTATAAATCTGGATGATTTAAAAATGATCATTTTGTTGGTCGAACATAAGTTATAAAAAAGGATTAAATTTTGTTACTATTTGGCAAGAAATTTGCTTGTTCAGAAATGGAACATTGGCGTGCAAAAGTTGGTTTTATTAACATGATAAAGTTATATTGATTAAAGTGCATAGAATTAATCATAAAAAGTTTTCGAATTATCGAGAGGTTTTTAGTAAGCATCGAAAGATGTTTATGAAATTGATCTAATTTCGATTCCCATGCTCCCCCTGTTTCACAAACACACGTTCTACGACGGATCTGAAGTGAATTACTCATAGCTGGCCCTGAAATACGTGTTTGTTGATCGACGTCGTTTATGACTCAACTGGAGAGGCACATATATTGGAAATTCACGTTATATGGAGTTCTTATTATTTTTCTTTGCTCTGCGAATTTCTTCCGCTAGTAAGGATACGTCACACTGATTAGATTCAAAACTATTTCGGACTGTAGAAGAGGCACTTTATTATTTTTTCACATTATCTAATGATTCTGAAAAAGAAGAGTGTATTCATATTTGTCAAATGCCTCCAGAGAAAATGTATAATTAACAGATCAGGACGATATAAATGATGATATTTTGGGGCCTGTTCTGCCAGTAGATGCTTGTGGTCAAGTCCAAATATCTGCAAAAATAGATGTTAATGGAATATCTAATGAAGACGGATTTGATCCTGAAGTACCTTCAACTTCTATATAAAAATATCAAATATTTCTGAAATGTTTCCTAAGTTGGTTACCTTAGATTCAGTTAAAATATTTTACAAGTTCACACCAATAGAATATTTATTGCATTTATAAAATATCTTGGACCTTCTTGGATCTAGAGTTATGTGAGAGCGTCTATCCAGTGTTGAAAATACAGAAAAGCATGAAATTTTCTTCGACAACTCTTTCTCATTACATAAGCTCTTTCGGAGTTGTCTGAAAAAGGTTTCAAAGGAACTGGCACGATACCGGAATTTCGGACAGCAAGATGTCCTCCCAGATCACTAAATAAAGACTCAAAATGGGAAAGAGGAAATTTTTAGTACTGAAGTGACGGTTAATATCCCATTTGCCGCTGGAAAGACAGTACTGTTGCAACTATAGCACATTATTCGACACATGGGCCTATCAGTAAAACCCAGCGATTCTGTCCAGCACAAAAACGAGAACTGATGTTTCTCAGCCACATCTAATAAAAACGTATAGTGAGGAAATGGGAGGTGTGGATTTACGAGACAGACTTCTTGGATCATATTGACATTATGTTTAGAAGCAAAAAATGGTATTCGAATCTATTTAACAATGCTCTAAACATGGCAGTCACTGCTGAATGAATTTTGCATTTACATTTGCACAAAGGTACAACAGCAGAGCAATCATATCTGAATTTTCGGAGGGAAGTAACTTTGTGTTTGAACCGAAAATCCACTCTGTTCCTGGACCTCGTGCATATTGCTCTGAATCTTTCAATCAGATGCACATTATCTTGTGCCGATTAATTTTCTCCTATATCCGGCTACTTTTCTGCTTAACTTGTGTTATTTATGAATAACGTTTAGAAATTTACTTACAAATGCTAAAAAAATATGCACAGAAACTGAGATTTGAATTTAAATGACGTTAATCATATTTTATAAAACAATGTGATAAAACTAAGTGTTTACCGCCAATGTTCCACTTCTGGAACATGCTATAAATCATAAAAAATTTCTTTTAACTTACTCATAGTTCTTATCTTTGAATTTTAATGTGATTTTTATCAATAAACAGTTTGTGTTATCGTCCGATCACAGTGCGGCGAGTAAAAGGTTAAAACTGTACCATCCCTCTTTTTTCGTATTTTCCACGTGAAATCGATAGCAATATATAAAACTTTGTGCTAAGAAATGAATTATCTATAAACTAAGATGTTCAAAATTATGTTCCAGTCTAATTAAATTACTGATCATTTTAAATTTATTGTAATTAGGGCACCAGGTTCCTTAGCTATCGTCATTCTTTTGCCCTGGTAGATCATAATGACGTGCTGAGATTTGATATGTTTCGTTTTATAGGACTCTCCACAAAACTACTGCTATGGGCCCGATCAATAATAGATAAGCAATATTAATATTTTCCCCCTTATATTTATTTTAGTTGTCCGGAATTCATAATAATTTCATCGTTAATTATTAAATTTAATGCTCCGAGAAATTCCAGGGATAAACATCTGATGAAAAACCTTGGTTGCCAACAGATTAAAAAGTTTATAAATCTAATAAAATGTGAAAAATTATTAAAGGAAATAACAGAGAATACGAATTTTCAATAGTATAAATTCTTCAAATTTCTTTCCGTTTATTTACTGTGCAGTAGTTAGTTCTTTTATGTGATTCTTCGCATAATGTGAATCAAACATTTCAAAACGCCAGGAATACACGAGTGATAAGATCCTTTCCAGACCAACACCTTTAAAATATTGCATTACGAGATCATAAACACGAAATAAAAATTCTATACAAATTAAATCCGCACAGTTTGATGTGATACTCCTTAAAATTTACTTGTGAGAACAATTTTATATTTTCACAGAAATGTTAATTCAGAACTGCGTAAAGAAGTCTTACACTTGTTAGTTCTTGCGCAATTTATATTTGAAATTTTTTCTTTGTACTCTCCGGGTTGTAAATAAAATATGCCGAATGAATGTGGGGTGTGACTTGAATCTCAACCTGTCACATACTGATTGGAAACAGCTCGGCATTATAGTAAACAAACAATTTCACAGCCGTCACAGGAAAAAAATTACGTATACACACTTCAGTACAAAAATAATTACATTACATATCTGTCTAACTAAAATTTCGGCTAAAGTACGATACTCGTACCAATGTGTGAAGTGTGGCAATAAAAATTTCATCGCGGTGACCTCAGACTTCAAGGTAACCGTATTTGCTCGTTTCATGACGTGCGGAGGGGCTTTGCTTATGAACGGTATTTTTTCGTACCGAAATGTCTTCACCACTTCGTAATAAATGATTCATGGATTGATAGATATTGCTTTACCGCATTATTTGTATATTTCAAATATCTTTTTCCCATTGAATTTTTTTTTTCAGAATAAGTTTTCAAGTGGGAGTACTGGGTAATATCTGGTAATGTAAAATGTCAGAAATTCAATGAAAATTTTGAAAAAAAAAATTGCATTTTTTTTTATATTTCTATATTTCAAAAATATCGGTATATGATGTTTTGCTGATATTTTACATTTCATACTATCAATTTTTTTAAAATTCATTATTTATTCGGGGGTGGTGTATGTGTTTAAATTTATACAAGGATTTTTAACTAAAGTTCAATTTTTCTAAAAAATTATGTGTTTGGATTTTGGCATTTCTATAAAACGTAGCAAACAATTTTTTATATCCTGATTCCGGAACATCTTCTTCATTTGTCATGAATTTTTAAAACTTTCACTTTCTTGAGGGATGGATATTCAATGGTTACGGAAGTTTTTATATTAAATTTTATTCTTATAAATTCTCATTTATGCATTTTCATGGATAAAAGTCTATTTTCTATTGTATTCACTGTGGATGTTGGGCCAAAGAGTCCTTAACAAAGTCTATGACTAAAAGTAATCCTAGAGATTTATGACATTCTTTGAGATTGGGTGATAAGAACCGTAAACATTTTTCCAATTCCGAATTGCATACATCCACTAAGCCAGCTATGTAAGCACAAAGTGGAACTTATTATTACGTAATAAATGTACAAGAAATAAATGATCTATTTCTATAAAAATGTACTATAAACATGATCTATACCTATAAAAATGTGAATTGACTTATATTATCCTTTAAATACTCTTCAAACATGTTGTTGATAATAATAAAATACTTTTACTATAAATCTAAAAATGCTAAGAGATAAAATTAAAAACTAAGAATAATTAGAATTAGATTGATTACCTTGAATTACCTTTCTACTGGATAATAAAATAAATAAAATAATAGTGTGATTCAGAGAATATTGGAAAACCAATTAGTTCTTACAGTATAATGTAATCTCATAACATTCTTCATTTTTTGTATCAAGTACATGATTTCCTAATAGACTGGAAATATCTAGGTCAGAACCTCCACAATACAGTTCAGCGATACATGAAATCAGATGACAATTAAGCTATACCTATTATAGCACTTCTTGGTTAGAGAAAATCACACCATCCTCCTCATAAACAATAAGATAAAAAAGCAATAAATCATTTTTCATGATAGACTATGAAATATTTTATTCTTCAGTCATGCACTGAGAGAAACTGAAAAACTGTAATACAATATTTAAGAAAACAGTAATCAAAGAAACATATATACATAGTATACAAAACAGTTATTCTCCCAGAAATTTTTTTAGGGATAAGTAAGTAAAAAAATATAATCTAGTCATATAAAATTCCCTACATGATGAAATTTAAACTGTATAGTTCATATATAAACACGGCTATGGTCTTTTTATAAATTACTTCCCATCAAACTATTTTTTCTTTCCTGGGATATGAAAAAATTATTTTTCTATATTTTGTACACATAAGCTCAGGTGAGGATAATAGCAAAACATTTATTGTCTTTATTTCCAGCAAATGTAACAAAAAGAAAAAGATATTGCCTAACAAACAAGTTATTGTTACTTACAAAATAAATCGTACGCCAAATTTTTTTTATATAAATCTCATTGGAGTATCAAATATTTACACACTGGTATAAGGCAGTCAACAATAATGGATTGTGGAACTTATACAAGAATGCAAAAAATTAGAAAACTCAAAATATCTGGAGTATAGGGTTTAGATTAGGAGCATTTGGATCTTTAAAACCCATTCTTGAGGTAGAGAGTTACTATCTATGACATTTGTGATTGGATTACAGAGTACAAGAGAGAGGATTAAAAGTAATTATATTCAAATTTCATTAACTTTGTCTACAAACTTCAAGTTACCATTAAAAAATTTTCATAAAATTCAGAGCCACTTTCAGGTTTCTCAACAAAATAATCACTTAAACGTAGATCAGAAAATATAAAAGGGGTAAAATGAGGTGCAAATAAATGCACATGACACCATGATTATGCCAACATAAATTTGTATTATTTAAGTTGTGAACACCACTGCATATATACCTATGAATAGAAAGAACACATTCCCATTTTCAATTAAAATGCTTAGGACATGTTAGATTTTCAAGGAGACACTAGACATAATTCAGAATTATCTGATTTTCCAAGAAATTATTACTTATGTTTCCCCCCACCCCCTTGCTTTTTAATACCTTAGAAGCTTCCTGTCAGTGGCAACTCTACATAGAGGCAAAATAGGAAGAACTTAGGACCCTGCATGGCTGAAATGAGTGAAAGTACATATTTACATGCATAGTTTTGTTATGAGTTTAGATGACATCTGAGAGTGAAAGAAAAAGCTTTTAAATTCTACTGAATTAAATTTTAATATAAATTCCTCGTATTAGTAGTAGCATGGTAAGATATATTGGCAAAAATTAACTTCATAAGTAAGCTATGGCAAAGAGAATACATGGAGCTGCCTTCTGCTATTAAACTCTTCGTATAGTTTATCACTTGGATAGCGGAGTACAAAAACAGTGGGATGGTGTCAGCAATGATCACAGCATATGACATTGCTGAAGTACATAATGTTTTATAAGAATTTAAAGAATTTCAGAGGAGGAAGATATAAAATATTTTTTCAGTACAAAATACCAGATGACAGGAGTGAAAATTAAAAAGACATGTTCAAAACAGAGTATTTTTAGATGATTATTGACATTTCACAGGGCTGTACTTCAAGGTTTTCAGCTGAAGAAATATGAACAACATTTTAGGGTTATTCATGACATAAATCAGTTAAAGGAAAAACCTAAAGAAATTCTCCATAGTTGCCATGAACTTCAGGAAGTTTTTACTGTGTGAAGTGAGGGAAAATTGTATTCTGTTATACTAGTAGAACAATTTTACCAAGAGCTGAATATGTTCAGAACTATTATTAGTAAATTCATTAGTTTTCTATACTGTTAAGTTATAAATGTATTGTAATTTTTATTTCATAAAAATAAATTTATACTAGAATAATTATTCTATTGCATAATCATTATCTAACTAAATCATGGCACAACAGTCCCAATGTGGAACAAGGCCTGTGGTGCCCATGTCCGCTTTGGCTTGGGGTGCCATACAACATATGTCTCGGTCAGGTAGTACGAAAATTGTACTTCAGACATCTTTTCTATGAACAAACTTGGTGAATCAGAAATCATTGTACTCAAAGTAGAAAGAAATGTGGTGGCTAGGTCATAAAGTTTTTTCAGGCTAATAAGTTATTGCTTATTCTTCTAGCAAGTAAAGAACAATTGCCTTCTCCCCAGGCCCTGATTTTCCATTAGGCCCAGGCCTAGGGGCCTCCCAAAATTTTTATTTTAAAAGAAAAAAAAATCCCAATTAATTATTTTTATTTTACCTTTTTTAATAGCAATTTTTTTATATATCCTTTCAAATTTGATTGATTGGTTGGCTCATCATATATATAGTTATATCTATAGTGTATATATGGGATTAATAAGATTTCTGGTTGCATTATATTGGTGTTTTAATGATGAAGTTAATATGTTGTATTGCTTTTTGTTATTTGATATTGTTCTAGGCTTCTGCGCTTCAAATAGCCAATTCTTGGTAAAATGGTACTTTCACAATGATTCATGATTATTTTTTATGTGTCAATTTTGGAAATTTTATGCCCACATCAGTGTTAGGGGGGCCCCCTATCCCGAGTTGTGCCTATAGTCCAGAATTTTCTAAATCGGGCCCTGCTTCTCCCGCATTTTCACTGCTATGCAAGTAAAACATGTTTACACGCCTTGCAATGTATAGCTTCTTGCAATGTATAGCTTCTTCGAAGGGAGAAAATACTAAAACTGGCACTTTGGAGTTAAATATCACTATAACACCATGAATATAGTAATGCAGGTTCTCTTGTGAAAAGAGGCCTGCAAATTTTAAAAGTTTCTGAAAAACTCCTTCAAATAGTTGAATGATTTAATAGAGCTAAACAATCACCGAAACCTCACTTACCAAAAGATGATTCGGTGAGATAACATGCAAAATGAAACATACAAAATACCCACAATTTTTCTGATGAAAAGATTTACATGTCTAAATAAGGACAACAGATTTTGGCAACTAGTTAAGCGTTCTCTTTATAAAATTTTAAGAAGTCTATGAAACCAAACTCATAACACTCCGCCACAGAATTAAAACAATATGAGTAATCATAAGACAGCCTTAGGAATACTATGCATAAAAGGATAGAAAATATGTAAAGAATTAATTATCAAAGGCAGGGCTGCTTTCATCCAATTGGACTCGGAGTAGATATAACTGGGCACGAGCTAGCACAGAGCCAAACATGAAGATATATTTCAAATATCTTTCAAACGAAGAACTGTGGTCATTTAGAAATCTTCAAGAATGACTGATAAAAGATAGCCACTCCGGTTTTGATAAAAGATAGCCACTCCGGTTTTGATAAAGTCTTAGTTGGATCCACGGAGCTTGAGACTTATTTAGTAGTCACTCCTGAATTTTGGAGAACACATTTACAAAAATGAAAAAGGATATTCAATTATGAGTATGTGGATGAAGCAATACATAACTGGAAAGAAATGCTTGAGGTGCATTGTTTTTAACAAATACCGTAGAAAGTGAGACAGGGTAGGGAAGTTTATTCCACACAGTTGCACAGAACAAACATTGAAAATATACATTGCAACTAGAAATTGCTTTGACAGATGGAAAAATAATTAAGAACAATGACCAAATGATGTCTATAAAAGATGTAGATATAGAAGAAATGGAAGTACTAAAACCTTTTGTTTCGGGAACCCTATCTATATTTTGCTACAAATAAGAGCCACTGGCTTTTGAAATGTATATATATATATATCTTTAAGGATATTTCTAAACATTCATATAACTATAGAATTGGGAAAACTAAGCTTTTGTACATAAATATCAATTAAAACATACCTGAGGTCAACAATATCGCAGGAGAGACTCAACAGCCTTCCAATACTGTCTATAGAGCACGTAGAAACTAGGAAATAAAAATTAAGTCAGTTTGTAAATGATCTTGCTAATAAAAAGTCTAGTAAAATTTGATTGTAAATAATTTTGAACTGTGAATGAAATATATGTAGTCAAACTATTTCTTAGTTTTCTTTTCTTATAAATGTACATAAAAGAGGAAATATCACCACTTTCCTAATATTTCTCTTTCATACTTCACATGAAATGTTTTTTTCTTTCATTGTATATTAGAATTTAGAGGACCCCACCAAAACCACAATGACCAAGGTTATCCCTGATCAAAAGCATGAATGACAAAAACTCGGATGTCAAATATTCCAGTTCCAGCAAAGTAATTTATTGTTATACTCTGTTACCTTCATATATTTAGTTAATGTAGAAATTTCTAAATTTTTAAATATTAAAATGTAGAAGTCACATAAAATCTTCCTAAAACAATTGTTTTTTAAAGATTTTATAATGTTTAAGAAAAAGTTATATGTAACTAACTGTCAACGAAACAGATATTCAGCAATAAACTTCAACATGAAATGCTAAGTTATCAAAATGACTGCAAAGGAAGGAAAAATCTTTTTGTAAATCATCCACTTTTATTGAGATATTATTTTCAAATAGTTTTCATAAAAGAACTTATACAGAATGTTTAAGCGGATTTCCCTCATGCAAAATGAAAATTTACCAGCATATATTTTCACATTTGGGGCAAAGTTATCTTTTACATAAATGGTTTCAAATAAAATCCTCTAATGCTTTTATAAATTTTTTCCATCTAGAAATATAATTCATTTCATGCATATTCCATCACAGAATAGTTATACAACACATTTATGGAGCAGTGAAAAAAATAAAGAGCAACAGAATTTTCAAAAATATATACTTGACACTTTTACTACAGTTACTTTCTATACATTAAATACTTTTTATCTCTCGGAGGGGATAGGATACATAAATCCTAAAACAACAAACATCAATTTGGCTAACATTGATCTTAAGGACCAAAAATATATATATTAAAATATTACCCTAGACATGAACTGCAAGAACACAGTTATAAATTTTACCAGTACAAAATAATCTATTGGGTATAAAGAATATGCACATAAGAGAGCAGACAGTTAAAATCTAGCTGTAAACTGACCCAAGAATAATTTTTACAATAAACAATTTTGAAAAACCATATCAAAGCTGTCATAAATATCAGTTTAAACAGATTTTATGAATCTTGAAATGTTTCTTCTGAAGAAACCAGATTGCATGGTTTAGAGAGAATTAAACATTTTTATATAAAACATATTAATTGCATACAGTTATAAAATGTTAAATAATGTATTTCTGCCTTAATAAGAATTTCAATTTTAAATATCAAGTATTACCTTTAAATCATTCTCTTTGAAATACATTGCTTTAAAACTTTAAACAAGGATATTATAATGAATGATGTACCTAAAATTATGAATATTTAGGAGTATTACATGTAATGCTGTTGCTGTTAATTTGTTGCAATGAAAGATGGGCATGAATGTTATTTATTAAATGTTGTCATCAAAAATGTTCGCCAAAATCGCATGGTTACCACGCCATACACAAAATCGCCAAGCTTTCAACGCGGTGCGTCTGAGAAATCTGTACCGAAATGACCTTCAGATAACAAATTATAAGTTCAGTGAATGAAAAACCTTCTGAATTCGTTTTAAAACATTTTAATTTTCTTTCTTTTCAAAGAATACAGTCAGGAAGATCAGAGCTTACCCTTGGTTATTCATATCTGGATTATTACTTCTATAAATTGATTTTTATACTTTGGAAATATTTTAAATTTTAATTTTTTTTTCATTCTTCTTTATACGCTGAAATTATCTTGCTACAAACATTTAAATTTTATGTACTATATTTATTTTTTTACAATGTTTGTATTCTATTCTTGTAAGAATTTTTATTAAAACAATTTTCTTGTATTTGGGTTATTTTAATTATTTACACCAGATAAATGTTGTAATCAACATTTTTTCATTAAAATATTCGAATGTTTATTAGCTACTTATTGTTGAACTTTCATAAAAAGTGACAATTGTCAGGCTAAAAGTTTTAAAAGAGTAAGAAATAATATTTTCTTTACTGAGAACTCCCCTTGGTGGAGTGTGACAACTTCCCGCCGAACGGCACAGAAAATGGATCTGTTCCCTGTATATTTTATCTTTTACCGCAATAACTGAATATGCAGTACCTAACGATTTAATAGGTATACATACTGTATTAATATTTAGCTTCACTCAAAAAAAAAAATAAAAAATAGCGTAAAATGTAGAAATCATATTAACTATTATTTTCAACATCTTAACAAAACATTTCTGTCGTACAATAAAGAAATAATAACGTAAAAATTAAACTTACTTGAATACTGCTTATTTTACTTGCACCTGGATCAATGTTATTTCAATACAAGATCCATTCTAAAAGGTGGGAAAGATTGTCGCCAACGGTTTTTCTGTTTTAATTATTTAGATTAGAGACAACTGAACACAATAAGGAAAATCATGAAGATATAATATATGTCTGTAGCTTCATGGCAAAAGACAACATAAACAACGAACGTAAGCAATACCGTTGCCACTGGTGAGTATAAATATACTTCTGTGTACGCTAGCGAAGTTTAACGTCACAGACGTCATAGTTAGACACCAGAGAGGGAAAAAAATTAATATCTTTTAAACTACACTCATGGACAAAAAAATTAGCGCACCAAGAAATAATTGCGGGATCGTAACGAAACTTGCAATGAAGGTACATGTCGGGGAGATATGCAAATGATTAGAAATGCAGCGTGATTGCGCATTACGTATAGCCAGTAGAGGGCGTTGACCATCGTACTCTGTGGAGTATAAAACAGGTAACCAAAGCTTGTTTAAGTGTGCTGAATCATATACAAAGGAAGAGCTGAGATAGACATGCCATTACGCCGTGTTCGAAGACAATATAAGCAGTTGTCGCAGTTTGAGAGGGGGAGAATCGTCGGGATGATGGAAGCTGGGTGGTCAGCTAGGCGAGTAGCTCGTTAATTAGGTCGCTCTAATTGTGTTGTGAGGAGGTGTTGGGACCAGTGGACCCGAGAGATGTCATGTACACGAAGACCAGGCTCAGGACGCCCTCGACAGACC
This sequence comes from Dolomedes plantarius, assembly GCA_907164885.2. NCBI lineage: Eukaryota > Metazoa > Arthropoda > Arachnida > Araneae > Dolomedidae > Dolomedes > Dolomedes plantarius. The sequence goes on from OU015499.1 coordinate 159,149,351, forward strand.
AGTCGTCGAGAAGACCGCCACATCGTAAGAAATGCACGCGTAGAGCCAACTGCTTCATAAGCCGCCATCCAGGCACAGGTAGAATCTTCACTAGGGAACTCTGTGTCTTCTCGAACCATACGAAGGCGCCTGGCTGAAGGACAGTTGGTATCGCGGCGCCCATTACGTGTGCTGCCCTTGACGCCCACCCATCGACGCCTCCGTTTGGAGTTTTGCCACGCACGAGGAAACTGGACTGCAGCGGAATGGAACCAGGTCGTCTTTAGCGACGAATCCAGATCCAATCTCGGCAGTGATGACAATCGTGTTCGTGTGTGGAGTGCCCGTGGTGAACGCTTCAATCCTGCCTTTGCTGTACAGCGACACATCGCTCCCACAGCTGGTGTGATGGTATGGGGTGCCATTGCGTACAATACACGGTCATCCCTAGTATTGTTCCGTGGCACCATGACAGCCCAGCGGTATGTTCATGAAATCCTGCAACCACATGTGTTGCCACTCATGCAACGGCTCCCAGGAGCCATTTTTCAACAAGACAATGCTCGGCCTCATACGGCAAGGGTGTCACAAGACTGTCTCCGCACTGTTACTACTCTCCCTTGGCCTGCCCGATCCCCAGATTTGTCTCCAATCGCGCATATCTGGGATCATTTGGGACGACGAGTTGGGCATCCCACGAGTTTGAACGAACTAGAGGCAATTTTACAGCAAATATGGAACGAAATGTCTCAAGACATCATACAGAACTTGTATGACTCAATGCCCGATCGTATCGCATCGTGCATTCGCGCTAGAGGGGGTCCAACGGAGTATTAACTACTCCGTTCTTCTGCCTTTTTCTCTGAAATAAATTATCCTTTTTCTTCGATTTTTCTTATTATTTACTTATATCAAAGTAGTCATTACGTATGTAAAATTTCGTTTCATTTTGACGACTCCTTCTTGGTGCGCTAATTTTTTTGTCCATGAGTGTAAATAATATTATATCTCTGCACCAGCGCCGTTCCAAGGGGTGCGGGGCACACGGGCGGTAAGTCAAGGGGGGGGTGGTGGCAAGTCAGCCACCCGGTTAAAAAAAATTAACCTAATTTATTTCTAAAATAATCAATATAAAAATAGTATCATTATCCTAGGTAACTACTTAGAGTTAAAAATGCATTTTACAAGTATAACTGGAAATAAACAAAACCAGATTGATTTTAAAAACACTACTCCACGTCGCAACCAGTTGGGAAATACATCGTTAATTTTTGTTTTAAAACGTCATCGTTTAAACATCATCGCATCAAATCGTCGTATCGCCGGCATTGCGTCAGTGCGGGCTGTTTTTGTCAGGTTGGAGGAAAATACTCGTTTATGCCCTGAGCCTATAAATACACGGACCGGGATAATTTACACTATGTTAATTGAACGTGTCCATCTCAACAACTGAAGAACGAAGTTTCGAACAAAGCAATCTTGCACACTTACGTACCGAATTTAAATTGGAGTGCCATTTTTTTTTTCGGAGAAGAAAGGTTGGTCTTAGCTTGAGTGGCAGTTCTCTAGGCCAATGAAAGAAGGAAGGAAAATAACTTCCAGCACCGAAGTACGACTATAGAAATGGAAGGATGCGGCGGCAATCTGTTGCATGTTAAAAGAAGGCTCCGGACTTTCGAAATCCAAAACAAGTTAGTTTCATTCATTTGTCTTAAATTAGTCTTTCATTTCTATTCATTAATAGGTAAATTGTGACCATTATTCTATTACTTTTATAAGATGTGTGAATATTTGAATTAGTTTCCTCAAAATGGTAATCGGTAACTTAAAAAAGCTTTTAGATTCCCACATATTAAACCTTTACATACACATATTACTTATTAAGCATTCTTGATTGCTTAAAACTGCTTAGATTACATTTCATAGAACTTCATTCACATTCAAAGCATTTTAGTGAGCAAACATCATTCTAAAATCAAATTATAGTAATCAAGTGAGCACTGTCTTATGTACAGTTTGCATAAAAAATAGAACAAAATTGTGAAATCATGAAGTAAATTATACTAAAAGTAACTCAGCTACATTATAACAATGACACTACATTATAACAATGATAATAAATTAAAACGTTAATAGAAGTTCAGTTAAATCAGAAAATTGTAGAAAACTTTTAAGAAAGTTGGTTTTTTCCCGTTTTTTCAAACTGTGAAACTGAAAATACCGATTATGTCTTTAGCCCTAACATAGTTTTTAACAATGATATGATCCATAACAAAAATTGGATGCTACATTTTTTTTCTCCTTTTATTTATATTACATTTATTTTTCTCATTGTATAACTTTTTGAATACTACTCAAACATCAATTCTATTGTTACTCAATTTCAAAAAATCATAATATTTCAAATTTTAAGGATCGATCGGTAGTGAATGCGCTGAGAAGGACCCTAGCTGGATTCAATTTCTGCCCCTCCCAAATGTTAGAAGCACGCTACGCCTATGGTCCAAAGTATATATGTAAAGGGGATCATACTACATTTTTTATTTCACTGATAAGCAAATTTATAATGAACTCTGCTTTTCAATGCTTCTTGGTGTCACAAATCACTCTAATTTTTATTATGGCATTATAAGAAAATATTGGTTTCTTTACAGAATTCTGAAACTGGAATTCATCTTCAGCTCATTGTGATTTCCTTCGAAAGATTCCATAGCTCACTTGGCAGTGTGCTCGATTCATAATCTGTAAGTTGATTTGAACCTCACTGAACCCATTTTTTTTTATTCTCTAGATATCCTTATTTTTTCAGCAGTGAACTTGTGGACAAAATCACAAAGTTTTGAATATATTTTTTAAAATTTATTTTTTGTACTTAAATTTGAATTTTTCTATGAAAAACCATAAAAAATATGTTTATTACATAATACTTAATTAATAAACAACTCAAATTTTTAAATTACTCTTTGTATATTTTATATGCTAATCCGAACGTTCTCATAAACTTTGGTTGCAGTAATTTGTGGATTGATATTGATTTCTTTTATTCATTATATTTTTAACTGGCAAGCCTGTTATTAAAGTATTAGGTATGTCCAAAAGTGCAGTTCAGGGACTTCAGTTAACCATGACTCTTGTGAAAGTCTTTTATCATAACTGCTTACCCCACAAAAATTTTATATTTTTATATTATAAAGATATAAAATGCCAAGGGTTATTTTACTCTTGATAGTTAATGTTAAAAAAATTTTAAATTTAACTATCAGAATTTCATGAGAAGTAGTTAGAGGTTCATTCATAATTCCTTACAGAAGAAATAATAATAATAATACTGCTTTTAGATGTATTAGATCATTCGTTGATGAGCTAATATGTAGTTGAATGTCATTTGGAATAATAACTTCTGCCTAGTATTCAATTTTTTATTATTTCATTGTCAAATTTTGGTGGAGATCTCTCTATAAAATATATTTCTGTGAGCTGCTGTTATTATAAAGTGTAAGGATAAGGGCAGTAAAAAAATATTATTTAGGTTCAGTTAATTATTAAACAATTGTTGACTATAATAAGGTTATGTTTGTAAGTGTGTAGGTCTTTTATGGTCTATTATTTGGTTTATCTAAGTTAAGTTGAAAAATGATGCAAGCATAAAAGATTGACTGGCTGTCAATTTTGAGTGCAGTGGCATAGATTATTTTACAAAGTGCAATAAAATACTTTTAACTTTTCAAACCGAACTTCTAACCAGAATTTAAAAAAATTTTAAGTAAAACTTTTAAAATTGAAAATATTTTGATGGATCTAAAGAATGGAACAGAACACCTGTATGGTCAACTAATTCATGGATAAAAGATGCAGCCCTTTTAGAACTGTATCAGTTATCCGTGAATTTGTTGACTATACAGGTTTTCTATTCCATTGTTAAGATCTGTGAAAATACTCTCACTAGCAAAATATTTTTTTAAAAATTCAAATTTGGGTTAGAAGTTTGGTTCAAAAAGTCAAAAGTGTTTCTTCACGCTTTATAATATAATCTATGCCATTTCACTCAACAATGACAGCTAGTCAGTATTACCCACCTCATTTTTCAACTTAACCTAGACTAATCAAACAATATATCATAACAATTGTTTAGTAATTACTGAATCTAAATAGTATATTTTGAATAATTTCTTACTGTGCTTATCCCTAATACACAGATCTCCACCATAATTTGACAATTAAGTAACAAAAAGATATACTCTATTAAATACTATGCAGAAGTTAGTATCCCAAATTACTTTCTACCACATTTTTTGTAAAACAAATGACTGTGAAACCTACATCATATAATAAATGATTACTTTATTCATTATTATAGTAATAGATTAGTTGTTAAAGAGTATTCATCCTTTTCACTAAATTCCTGAGTACAGTAAGACATTCAATCCTGTCAATTAAATGATTAGTTATTACAGATATAAATAAAATAGATTAGAATGCCTTGATAGAGTACAATAATTGAAAGCTGACCGAGAGACTTGTTTAGAATGAAAACAAAATTTTCTCTTCACTATCGAGAATCACTCTCACATTGAAAGTAAAGAAACATAAGAATGAAGATTGAATACTAAATAAAATGTTAGCATATAAAACCTTAAATTTCTAAATCTGACCCAGCATCTGTATTAATGCTCTCTATGGCATGTTGTAATCAGATTTAGAAATTCAAGATTTTGTATGCTAATGTTTTACTTAGCATCCAATCTTTATTCTTGTGTTTCTCTACTTTCAACAGCATTATTCTCAATAGTGAAGAGGAAATTTTGGTGTCATTCTAGACAAGTCTCTGATTCAGCTTTCAATGTTGAGCTGAAATTATGCTCAACATTAAAAGCTTATTATTGTACTCTTATCAAGGCAATCTACCCTATTTTATTTATATCTATAATAACAAATTAATTGACATGGTTGGATTTTCTACTGTACAGAGAGAAATTTAGTGAAAAGGGGAATACTCTTTAACAAATATTTTATAACTATTTTCTATTAGTATATTTATTTAATCAAGTAAATATTTATTACATGATGTAGTTTTCACAGTATGTAATTGGTTTTACAAAAAAAATGTGGTAGGAATTTACTTCTTGGAAGTAGTTATCAATAAAATGACAGCAGATTTAAAACTGCACTCATGTGTTGGGTGCTGTTTTATATCAAGTCTTTTTAAACCCCTGTCTCAGAATTTATATTTCCTAATTGGATTTAATTAATTCTACTTTATCAACAATGAATTTTTTCAACTACTTTCAACAATCAACTGTTTTTACAACAATAAATTACCCTTTAATGTACTAAACTATGCAAAAAATAATTTTCTTATCTGCAGAGCATTTACTAACTCTACATCAAAAAATAATTTAAATAAATACTTCTTTTGATTCATAAATTATATCAGGGGATGGGAGTCATTTTCCGTTCACATAAATTTTTTGAACTGATTTTCTCTTTTTTCTCCTAGATGCTGTAAAGATGGAGCAGAGGTACAGCGAAAGGATCCTGTTTTGTAGAAAATATAGAAAAAAATTGTGTAAATGTGCTATGTACTTTCTAAATAAACTATTTTTACTGTAAACCAGCTCTTTTCTGTATTTAAAAGCATGTGTTTCTATAATTATCTTCTATTGTGTAATTTTAAGAAATATTACTATCATAGTACTATTTCTCAAAAATAGTACTATCAAGTGTTGGATATTGAATGTCCTATATAATATAAAAGAAAATATTTTTTAAAAATGACTTATAAGAATTTAATAAATTACTCTTTAATTCACAAAACTATGCAAAAAACATAATTTTGACTTATAAAAACATAGTACAATTGCAATTATCTCTTTTGCAGCAAACGATTTTTTATTACCGCTTACCAAAATCGTCTAAAAAATGTGCGAACAGCCTCTGTATATCTCATTCTAAATTTAAAAAAAACGGGAACCTTAGATCGAATGGAAAGATAGATTTAGCTTTCATGGTTGGTATTAATGTTATCTTAACTTTCAAATTTGGGTAAATGTATCTTAATACAAAAGGAGGTTTTGTTCTAACAAGTAAACTTGTGATTCATATGCAAATTTTTAGGTAATAGCAAAGATCAGTATTTGGTAATACCTAAAAATACACCAGGCAAAACTGGAAAGAATACTAGAAATATGAAGGCAAAAAAATAATAATAAAAATGAAAGGGTTCATATCAGAGGTTATTCGTCAATGTAATAAATAATAAAAATAAGCATATAAACGAAAGGGTCCTACGCAAAACTTTGAAAAAATGCCGGCGGTCCGATTCTGGTAGAATGCCGGCATGACGCCCGGACCTTCGGCACATTGCTGTTTACGAGATGGGTAGATGACGGTATGGCGACACCAATTATTGCTCCCGTAACCGGCCCGTCAACCTCCGGTTACGCGGCGGCTTTGTGTCCGCATTGATGGGTTCCTCGCGGCTGCCTAACGGTTAGTAATCGGATGAACGATGGCTCGATTCTTACCGGAATCGGCCCCGCACTCGACGGGATAGTCGCGGGCGAGAGGACACTCCCGTGAAGGATCCGATACTGACCTAATGCGCCGGCCCGGCAGTGGAGAAATCGGCTGGCCGGAATCTTCCGGCCCCGGCCTGATGCCTCTGTGTTTGTTGGATATATATATATATATATATATATATATATATATATATATATATATATATATATATATATATATATATACACTCATGGACAAAAAAATTAGCGCACCAAGAAGGAGTCGTCAAAATGAAACGAAATTTTACATACGTAATGACTATTTTGATATAAGTAAATGATAAGAAAATCAAGGAAAAAGGATAATTTATTTCAGAGGAAAAGGCAAAAGAACGGAGGAGTTAATACTCCATTGGACCCCCTCTAGCGCGAATGCACGATGCGATACGATCGGGCATTGAGTCATACAAGTTTTGTATGATGTCTTGAGACATTTCGTTCCATATTTGCTGTAACCTTGCCTCTAGTTCGTTCAAACTCGTGGGATGCCCAACTCGTCGTCCCAAATGATCCCAGACATGCTCGATTGGAGACAAATCTGGGGATTGGGCAGGCCAAGGAAGGGTAGTAACAGTGCGGAGACAGTCTTGTGACACCCTTGCCGTATGAGGCCGAGCATTGTCTTGTTGAAAAATGGCTCCTGGGAGCCGTTGCATGAGTGGCAACACATGTGGTTGCAGGATTTCATGAACATACCGCTTGGCTGTCATGGTGCCACGGAACAATAGTAGGGGTGACCGTGTATTGTAGGCAATGGCACCCCATACCATCACACCAGCTGTGGGAGCGATGTGTCGCTGTACAGCAAAGGCAGGATTGAAGCGTTCACCACGGGCTCTCCACACAATAACACGATTGTCATCACTGCCGAGATTGAATCTGGATTCGTCGCTAAAGACGACCTGGTTCCATGCCGCTGCAGTCCAGATTCCTCGTGCGCGGCAAAACTCCAAACGGAGGCGTCGATGAGTGCGCGTCTAGGGCAGCACACCTAATGGGCGCCGCGATACCAACTGTCCTTCAGCCAGGCGCCTTCGTATGGTTCGAGAAGACACAGAGGCCCCTAGTGAAGGTGCTACCTGTGCCTGGATGGCGGCCGATGAAGCAGTTGGCTGTACGCGTGCTCTTCTTACGATGTGGCGGTCTTCTCCACGACTGGTCTGTCGAGGGCGTCCTGAGCCTGGTCTTCGTGTACATGACATCTCTCGGGTCCACTGGTCCCAACACATCCTCACAACACAATCAGAGCGGCCTAATTGACGAGCTACTCGCCTAGCTGACCACCCATCTTCCATCATCCCGACGATTCTCACCCTCTCAAACTGCGACAACTGCTTATATTGTCTTCGAACACGGCGTAATTGCATGTCTATCTCAGCTCTTCCTTTGTAAATGATTCAGCAAACTCAAACAAGATTTGGTTACCTGCTTTATACTCCACAGAGTACGATGTTCAACGCCCTCTACCGGCTATACGTAATGCGCAATCACGCTGCATTTCTAATCATTCGCATATCTCCCCGACATGTACCTTCATTGCAAGTTTCGTCACGATCCCGCAATTATTTCTTGGTGCGCTAATTTTTTTGTCCATGAGTGTATATATATATATATATATATATATATATATAACTTAAATGATTAAATTTGTCTCCAAAAATAAAAACGAAACTTTTAAAGCACTAAAACGGGATATTCTCCTTTATCTAGAACATATTTCCTAAAATTATATAACGCAAGTATCAACGACAATCACATGTTTTGAAGTATAATACATTAAGTATTACGGCCACTCCCACTTTCGTGTACAAGCCACTGTCAAACTGAAGACCTCTGCTGCACAGCATTTCCTGCAAACTCAGCCGAGGGTTATTTTCCCATGTTCGGTGATGTTGCTTATAGGCCTGGGCGCCGGACGGACAGTACAGATCTGCCGACTCAATTGGGCAACCCTGGGACCCTGTTTTGAAGTATAAAAAGTTTCATTTCGGAATTCGAGGTGAAGCACAATTCAAATAAAATCAGAGTCTCAGGATTGACAACCGTGCCGCATTATTTAAACCTTTATTCTCATGCCACATTTAAAAAAAAACTTTTTTCCAAAACATAGAAGTTAATTAATCCTAAGTGCTCTCACGCTACTTCGACGAGTCGTCTGCTGAAGGGTGTATGTACAGTCTTTCCTTTCGCCCAGCCACCAGATCCCGATGCTTGTAATTTCCGTAAATCCAGTATATATATATATATATATATATATATATATATTATATATAATAATATATATATATATATATATAATATATATATAATATATATATATATATATGTGTGTGTGTGTGTGTATATATATATAGGAGTTGCGCGCGCTGTTTCGGCAGCCCCAGTGGACCGACAGGGCGTGCGGATCTGAGCGTCTTTATAACATCGACAACATCCGAAACGGAACAGAGCGATGGTAGAGGGAACTTGTATACGATAAATGTAGGACGCCTTTGCATGTAATTATTAGTTTAGTTTGTAATTGTAACGTGTTCGTATAGTTAAATGTTTATTTAATTGTTAATTATAGATTTTTTTTCGAACATCAAACATCTTGTCCAGAAGTCTTTCAAAGCCCGTGCTCAGGAGGACCTATCCAATCGGGTAGCCCACAAGACATGGGCGACTACCATCCCGAAATTATGTAATGGCTCAAGGCATAGAGCAGTTGCTGAGTTCAACCTAGCCACCGGGCATGACTGCCTACGGAAACATCTCTTCAGACTCGACATTGTTCCTTCCCCGGCCTGCACCCTGTGCGGCTCTGGCGAGGATATGGACTCAGCCCATCTTTTGCACTGCTCTGCACTAAGCAAGTATTCTCTCCTTGAGCGTTACTGGGAGGCTAGAAAAAAATTAGATTTATGAACTATTTATTACAGCTTTAATTTCTTGTTTCTTTATGCTCTGTATTTGTTTTGTATTCCCCCCCCAGTATTTATTTTGTTCCCTCTGTATTTGTTTTGTATCCCCGTATTTTTGTTCTCCCTAGTACCTGCTGTAACTGTTCATAATCTGCCATTAGAAATAAATAAAAAAAATTTTTTCGAGTCCGAATTACGGAATTAGAATCCAGAACCAACGGCCCTTGGCACGAACTCAGAAGGTAAGTGGATCTCTCTTACCTAATACAAAAGATTTGGAAGTAGGGTTTATCATTCAACACAATTTTAGGGCGTCCAACGTGGGGCTGCTTGGTTCTTAATACGGATAAAATTAAAATTATCTCCAAGAACAGAGGCCTCTGTAACGGAAATAATGAATACGATTAATGAAAATAATGAAGATCCCGCAATTAAAGATTCTTTAGCTCTGCTAATTGACAAAAAAAAATTAAGGGCCTGTTCACATAGGAGTCCGTTGCTATGCGTTAAGGAAAAGATGACGTTGAGACGAAAATAAACCAATCATAGGCCTCCAAACGATTAGCAGTGAAATTTTTAACGCCTATGATTGGTTTATTTTCGTCCTAACGTCATCTTTTCCTTAACGCTACGCAACGGACTCCTATGTGAACAGACCCTTACTGAAATCGATAAAGAATTTTGTGGTATAATTAAAGATGAAAAAGAGCTGAATAAAAAATTGACAGTAGGAGAAGAGTGGGTACAGTGAGACAACAGCAATTTATTTTCTGTTTGGATATTTCCAGACTGGCAACACTTTTCAAAAGTCAAGTTGACATTCTGTGAACAGCATTACAGAGAAGAGGTTCCTTTCAGATCTGAGGTAAGAAAAATAATTATGTCATCATAATTTCACCCCATCAAACTAAAATATCTGTATTGTTTGTTGCATTGTTTCTAAATTGTTTGAGAAACTTTACAAACTGGTGTTATTAATCTTGCAGTAGCTATTATTTAAAGTTCATTTTAGCAGTAGAATGGTGGTGTTATTTTTCTTTGTCTGAAAATGGCGCCAACTTAGTTTATATATTGCAGTGAGGGAACTGTGAGACAGGAACAGTGAGACACCATAAATTCTTGTCTCACTGTTCCCATGGTACTTTTATATCAAAAGTGGAGAAATTATATATTGAATTAAATTGAATTACAACTAGCCTGTTGATGCAAAAAATATAAAAAGAAGTTTGAAGGCCCTGCACCAACACAATAGTGAGGATTGAATGGAATTATGGCTATTATAGCTTAATAATATGGAATTATTAGCTAAATATCTAATAATTCATATCACATATTTATTTCCATTTCGTACTTATTCTATTTAAATTGAATTTTTTTACTGTTTCATTGCAATATATTAAATGTAATAATATTTATCTACATTTCAGATTTCAACATGCCTCGAAAAAATAAGTCAGATAAGCTTATTGGGAGATTTTTCGAAACAGTGCATGAAAGAAGCTGTTAGACTAGTGATAGACAAAGGCTACAGTGTACGTGCAGCTGCAATTGCAAAAGGACTTGCATTTCAAACCGTTAGTCATTATGTGAAAAAGTTCAAAAATGATTCATCAGCACGAATGTTCCCAAATTACAAAGTAAATCAAATTTTTTCTCCTGATGTTGAAAAGTCATTATGTGATTATTTGATCACCTGCTCCAAAATGTTTTATGGCCTAACTATAAAAGATTGCAGACTATTATCATATGAACTAGAAGTGAAAAATCATTTGTGTCTTCCAGAAACATGGAAACAACAAAATGGCTTCTCTAGAGTGGATGAAAGGTTTTCACAAGAGGTTTCCAGTTTTACCCCTACGGACACCAGAGGGATGTTCATTGTCTCGAGCTACTGCCTTCAACAAGCTCAAAGTATCATCTTTCTTTGACAAACTTAAAGAAGTATATTCGCGTAATCCAAATTTTTCAAGTGGGCATCGTGTTTTCAATTTAGATGAAACTGGAACTGTAACAGTTCAAAAATCTCATAAGTTCTCGCTGGAAAAGGAGCTAAGCAAGTCAGCAAAGCAACCAGTGCAGAAAGGGGCACTCTTGAAACCCCGTGTTGCACTGTAAATGCTCTAGGTCAGAGCATTCCTCCAGTGATGGTTTTTCGTAGAGTCCATTTCAAAGAGCATATGTTATCAGGTTCTCCGAATGGACCTTAGGATTAGCAACAAAAGGTGGTTGGATGAATTAAGAGTGCTTCCTTCATGCTATTCGTCACTTTATTAAACACAGTGCAAGCTCAAAAGACAGTCCGTCCCTACTCATTATGGACAACCACGAAAGTCATCTGTCCATTGAAGCGATTGATCTGTATAAGGAAAATGGTATAACTATACTGACGGTGCCACCACATTGCATTCACAAGTTGCAGCCATTAGATGTGTCACTAATGAAACCATTCTATACTTTTTATGATTCTGCTGTTGACTCTTGCATAATGTCACACCCTCGTGAGACTTTCTCAATTTATAATGTTGCATTCTGTGTTGGAATTGCATACCCACGAGCAATGACACCAGTTAATATAGCAGCAGGTTTTAGAAAAGCTGGTATTTACCCATTTTACCGGCACGTTTTCACTGCGGAGGATTTTCTCCCTAGTGTTAGCACAGACAGATCTCTTCATTCCTCAAAAGAATCAGATCTTCCTAGCTGCGAGGTTTTACGGATAAATGAAAGCATACCATCCTCATCAAATGATGAAGTGCTAAATCACACGATAACACTTCAAGCCAGCTTACCGATCCAGAATCTTCCAAGGTATTTTACCTCAGTCCTGAACAGATACTCGGGTATCCAAAAGCAAAACCAAGAAAACAAACCAATGCTAGACGTGGTCGGAAAAGGAAAACTATGATCGCAACAGATACTCCAGAAAAGAATGCCATGGAACAAAAATGAAGAAAAATGAACCAAAAGTAACCACAGTTAGCAAGCGGTTATATAAGAAAAGAGAAGAAGATTCTGAAAGCGATGTGGATGACCTGGATTATGTTTTAGACGACTCATCAGATGGAGACTTCTACAGTTCAGAAGAAGACCAAGCTCTTTTAGTTCCAATTGGAGACGACAAGAAGCTCGAGAAAGATGATTTTGTTCTTGTAGAGTTTACAGCTAAACAAAAAAATACTCTATGTTGGGAAGGTTAATAACATTAATTCTTCAAATGAATATGAAATTACATTTATGCGTCGCAGTGTAAAATTATCTGGAATTTTTGTCTTTCCTCCTGCACAAAATATGAGTACTGTGTGTCAAGAAGACATTAAATTTATCTTGCCAAAGCCAATAACCCATGGCAAAACCAAACGGCAACAATCATTCATATCTTTTCAGGTTAATTTAGATTCGTTCAATGTTCGCTAACTCGTTAAACGTGTGTCTTACTGTTCCCACTTATTGGTGGAACTGTGAGACAAAATTGCATTTCGTTTAAATTTTTTATTATTTTGTGTGAATTCGAAGTTTTTTCTAGATCCATTTTTTATAATACCTATTACAGTAACTCATATTGTTCTATGATTTCTATGTTTTCTAATAATAAAAAATGAAATTGAATTTTTGTGTCTCACTGTACCCACTCTTCCCCTACTGTGAAATATAGGGATGGCATTGTGTTACGTAAATCCAAAGTAATCAGATATATACGAAAATTACAAGCAACTAACGGATGGTTAGAGGGCGTTTCAAAATCGAAAGAACAAATAGATTAAAGAGGTTACAGATAAGAATCAAAAGGAACATTCTTTTGTTGTAAGAAATTTGTATGATAATTTAGAAATCCAAATAAGAAGTTTAGAAGCTATTAAGGGGACAAGTGAGTTTCGAAATAGCAAAATTCGACCGAATTCACGATTTTTTGTCCCCAAAAAATCGAGGTGGGTGTAAGCTTTCATCACAAAGTGAAATTTTCTCAATCAAAGGATTTTTTAAGCGTTTTATTTACATTTTTTTAAAAGTGGGCGTGGCATTTAAAGGGCATTTCAACGTAAGATGATGTTTGTTTACACATGAGTGTCCCTGAATTTATAGGCTTTACTCATTTAGTTTTATTTTTTTTTACTGAAACGGCAACAGCTGTCTTAACTGCAACCATTCATTCGGCTTATCGTTTATCACGTACGTAACTGCGAAGTTATTAGGTGGTTGTTTACATTTTACATGCTTGTATTTCTCTACTGAAACAAGTAGATTATTGCTTATTCGGGTTGTATGATAAGAATTTGTCATCGATTATTTATTGTTGCTTATTACTTGTTACCGCTTTTAACAATTAAAGTATGGAAACAATAAGTTCGCGATAGAGGACACCCAAAGGACGCCCATCCAAGAAACGAAAGCTTGCGCCATTGAGAGCTACATCGCGATGGAGCAGTGTCAGCAAACACGATGAAGAACTGTCTGAATCTATCCCTTTGAACAGTGAAACATCTCATGCAGTTTACTGACTGAACAATGTAATATGACTGTTAACAAGAACACCAGACGGGAAGAAAAATTACGTTCCTTTAAAAACAGGCAAGTTATTGATCAAATACAAAGCCCTGCATTCTTAATTGTGTATGACTCTGTGTGGAAGGATTTATTAAAAAAATCTTCCATGTGAACAATGTGGAGTGAAATCACTAACTGTAAACACTGTAGATGAGTGGGGGTATTCCTCAAAATTACAAATGAACTGTTTGGCTTGTGGTTTCATCCATGGAACAACATTCTCAAGTCCTCGCCTACAGTAAATAAAACATTTCGAATTAACAAAACCATAGTTGAGGCAATTTTAAATATTGGAAAAGGATATGCTGCCTTTTCTATGACCCTCGACATTAATACTATGGACAGAAAAACATTTGACAAGCATTGTTTTTCAGCTTGTCCAGGAAAGTAAAATTATGAAGGAAACTGTTTTGCAAAAAGCACGAGAAATACCGAGAAAATACTTGATCCTACATGTGACGAAGATGTCATTGACGTAGGTGTGTCTTATGATGGAACGTGGCGAAAACGAGGACACAGTTCCTTATATTGCATTCGATCTGGTTTTGACAGGCATTGTTATCGACTTTAAAGTCATATCAAAGTATTGTCAAGACTGCGTCAAAACAGCAGCTGACTTAGGGAAGAACTCTGCTCAATTTTCTATTTGGCATGAAGCTCACACAAGTTCAGGTACGTGTGACAAAAATTGTGATGCCTCATCTGGTTCTATGGAAATGTTTGCAGCCGAAATATTGTGGAAAAGATCAATTGCACGTTGTAAAATGAGTTATACAGTGCTTCTATCAGATGGAGACTCAAAGACATTCCTACATTTGTCAAAATCAAAAATTCATGGTGACAAAACAGTTATAAAAGAAGAATATATTAATCACGTGGCTAAAAGAATGGGTCTGCACTGCGTAAAAAAGTGAAAGAGAGGAGAACAAGAGGTGTATGCCTGCGGGGAAAGAAGAAAGGTAATTTGACTGAGGCAATAATAACTAAATTAACTAACTATTACAGTAAAGCCATTAAAGATAACATACCTGATGTAAATAAAATGAAAGCTGCAATATTTGCATCTCTTAATGACAGCATGTCAACGAATAAAAAATCTCAGCACCAAAAATGCCCTCCAGGTTCTCAGTCATGATGTTTTTATAATCGAGCTTTAGCAGAGGGTTCAGAAATTCCTGACCATAATAAAATGAAGACACAACTATCAGAGGATGTAGTCTCAAAGACCAAGGGCTAGCGAGTGATGAAATTCTAAACAGATGTACTGCTGGGAAAACTCAGAATTCCAATGAAAGCGCAGACAGTATTATATGGAAATACTGCCCAAAGGAAACATTTATTTCCAGGAAGCGTTTAGAACTTGCTGCAATAAGTGGAATACGCCAGTTTAGTATGGGTTGTGCAACAAGTTTAACTGTAAAAGAAGTCGAAGTTTGTTGGAAAAAGATGAGTGGCGGCTAAAACAAACTTTGTATACGAATAAAACCACTCATAAAAATAAAAATAAAAATCTTAAAAAGGCAATTGCAAAATGAAGCAACATGATATGCTGCAGGATTATTTTGATAAAATAATCATTCATTTTATCTAAGTTGTGGAAAAACAGCAAAATTTAAATTTCTTTAAAATAAAATTTTAAAATTAATATGATAAACATTATAAATTTATAAAGTAAATATATGGAAATTATGATTGCATGTGATTTTAGTTTAAAATAAGTTTTTTTTTGTTTCTGGGTTATGTTAAACTTAAAAACTGTTTTTCTCACTTTTATATTTTTCTTGTGATTGATTGTTTCGAAATGTTCCATGCGTGTTAATTTTCTTCTGATTTCTTCCAAATTTCTCAGGACTGTCAGTGGAAGAGTTTGTCACAAAACGTTGCATAATTCTTTGAAACCACAAACGTTTGCTAAATTTATAGACCATGGAATGAAGTAAAAAGATGAGAAAACTTAAAAATTAAAAGGTAAATTTAATTGTTATTTTTTATGGATTTGAATTCATACAAATAAAATTCCGTGTATAGTTTTGTATATATATAGATATGGTAAATTCATAAAAAAATTAAGGTTTATAAATTACATGGAATGCGGTGAGAGCATTTTGAAACATGTTAGCATAGAGCCAAAAATCTTTTATATAAAGACCTTATTCTGTTACAAAATATTTATTTAGCATTTCTACAGGTCGTTCGCACTTTATGGAACCGATTTTGTAATTTGTTTTTGGCGTTTGCATTTTGAGATAAATATTTGGCAACTTAAGAATAATCGTCTGCTATTGTTTTGCTTTGATTGGAATGTAAAATAAAAGATTTATTTTGAAAATGACTCCTAAATTTGATAGATGGCTCGAAGGTTACGCAAATGCATTTTCCGAGGAAAAATATCTGTTTTAACAAATTATAAAGCGCTGTAAAAATTTCGGTTATGGCATTTCAAAAATAGGTATTTATAATATAATAAATTTGAAAGGGAAAGAAAGTCAAACTGAAAGTAAAAATGAAAACATGACCACTAAACCTCATCCTAAGACTGTTCGAACGCTGGTAAATATAAAGAAAGTGAGGTCTCTGATCCTAAGAGAAAATACACCGACTCAAAGATCCGTTGCATCGAAACTAGGAATGTTTTCTGGCACTATAAGTAAAATCATTCAAAAAGATTTGAAGTTAAAAAAGATGTTTAAACCTAAAGTTCACCTGCTTCTGTCAAAGCATATTGCTGAAAGAAAAACAAATTGTAGAAAATTATATGACAAACACCTAGGTGCTGAAAAATGGAAATGTGTGGTAACACTCGATAGGACATGGGTATATGACTGTAGTAAAAAAAGATGACTTTTCTATTGCTCAACTGACGGGAATGACCGAACGAAATGGCTTCGTCAGTGTACAGAAAAGTTTCTAAAGGGATTCACGATAGTTGCAGGATTTTGTTACGACGGCAAATAAAAAATCAAGAAAGTCTCAAGTAAAGCGAAAATTAGTTCCCTCTACTATCAGCAGAATATTTTAGAACCAATTTTTGAATAAGAAATTCCGGCCTTATATGGAAAGGACATTGATAAGGTTAAGCTTCTTATGGACAAAGCCTCTAGTCACACGTCTAAATCAACTGCCGCTTATTTAGCAAAGAAAGAATCATAAACAGGAAAAAATGTATCCTATTTAATGAAATTCCTGTAAAATTACCCGACTCCTCTTCAATGGACTTTTGCGATTTCGGTTTTTTAATACGAGACTTAGGAAAACGGCATCTAAGAACACTGAAAGGAGTTTGGAAAACAGTCCAAGAGGAATGAGGTAAAACTGACATGAAAGTACTAAGCAAAAATTTACTTTCATGGAAAATTCGAGCTACAGCTAATGTCAAGAACCATAGCAATCAGATAGAAGCAAATCACCGCTTAAAATACGGCATTTATACATAAAACTTTGAAGACACTTACAGAAGAGAACGACCTTCTGTAAGTGTCTTGAAAGTAGTAAAACAGATTAATTATTCTCATTTGGTATACAGAGTTACAAAATTAAAATTAAAAATGACGAGTTTGAAAGTCCCCGGTCCAATTAAGGTTACTGATATGGCTGTTTATTGCGTCCCCTTCTACTTCACATGGTTAAGTTTAAAATTCAACCGTAGAAAGGAATCAGAAAGTGAAACTTCATTTACAGATATTCTTAATTATTCCAGAAAAAATACAGAGTTCCACGAGCATACATTTTCTTTAGATAAAAATGTACAGTAGCAAATTAAAACTTACCCAACCCCTGTATAGAAATTAATTCACCCACGGCATAAAGAAATTGCGAATAGAGTCAAAAGAAATAACCTACCGGCCGCTTCCTTATTAAATGCAAACACAGGAAACCGAAATTGCTTATTCTGCAACAGCAAAGAACATACGCCCGACCAGTGTTCGATGAGCGTAGATGAAAAAAAAAATTCGTTACGTAAAGCGAGCAGGTGTTTGAAATGCTTAGCGATGTACCATATTAGTTCAAAAAGCGAAAATAAAATAAAATGAAAAAATTACAATCGGGATAATCATAGCCGTTTGGAATCGGCGTTAAGCTGTAGGTCCCGCTCGAATTAGCCCCCTAGTAGCAAAAAATGACCACAGCGATCCAAACCAACATGTCGAAATACGCAGGTCATTTCAGAAGTAATGCATACTAAATTAGTTTCTTTATACCTACTTGATTTATGAGAATTTCTCTCGACAGTACTTCTATATAGTCCCCCTGCTTCTCAAAAACAGAGTCCTAACATCTAGGAAATAATTCATTCCTTGGTAATGCTACTCTTGTTGAGTACCTCTAATAACTCGGGTAACGGCTGAGGTAAACTCTTTTAAGGTAGTAAAACGTTGACTGCTAATGTTTCAACAACAATACAATGTCCAGGCATTTCTGTTTTTGCTCTGATGTCCAGCAGCGAGGAACCCACCGAGCACAAACTGTCGACTTTATATGTGATCTTTGATCTTCTATACTTACATTACCCGAGACATCTGCAAAATCGTTTTTAAAAAATTTTCACTTCAAAACAAAACAGGTGAGAGTACTTTCACAGACACATAAATATTCCTCTAGTCCTGAACAGCAAATGGCGAAATTTCTTTTATTGCATCATTCTGGAAGAAACGGCGCCGACGTGTCCATTACTTTTGAAAAGACCCTCTTATCTTGCAAGATCCAGTAGAGTCCATTATTCAAGAGACGAGACTTGGTGTAACTTATGAACATTTGTCAAGAGATGAGTTCCAAATTAAAATTATACATTTCATGCATAAAAATTTGAGACGATAACTAATGTAGAAGCATAATTAGATCCTCCATGCATTAAATACTATTTTGGCTGCACATTACAAAAAATCCCTTCTAATAAAAGCTAAATTACCTTTAAATAATAAAAAGAAAGACAAAAGCGAAAATTAATTCAAACTCGATATGAAGTTATAAAATATTTATTTATATATTATACATTTTATATCCCATTTACAGAACACAGCAGATGTACAGAAAAGCAGTTAAATCTTAAAAATTTAAATTTGATATTAGGCAAAAACAAAAACCAGGAGTATTGCATAAGTGACATTTCATGACACCCGTTCCGGCAGTGTAAACAGGTAAGACATGTTTTTACTCCAATTACTTGGGCAGAACAAGTATCCCATCAAAGATCATGGGTCGATACTCATAGCGCATTTATGTTTTTAAAAATATTTACAAAAGAAGAGTACTGTCATAAAACATTAAAAGCCAAAACAATTACGTGCGATTTCGACTTTAAATAAAATCCGTCAAACCTGAGTTTGAATTTGATTTTGAAGGATATCTTCCCCACGGTGCGACAAAAAATTATGTTTCATACGGTAGTAGAAAGTGGGTTACATACATGAAAAGGTAGGGTAATGCGTTTTTAAAGCCCACGGGAAAGAAATTTCTTCTCTTACACAGTGAGGACGAATGATTTCTCGTCTGTGTGGGTACGAATATTTTTTTTACATGATCCACTTCAGAAAACCTTTTCTTACATTTAATGCAGACCAAAAGTCTTTCCTCCATGGACATCGAGATGCGTTTTAAACTTCCCCTGGAAAGAAAATCTTTTGTCAAATACACTGCATGCGACATATTTTTCTCCTACGAAGTTGCGGAGATTTATTTTTAAACAACCCTGCAAATAAAACCTTTTCTCACAGAGTAAAGGCGAAAGCTTTCTCTCCTTTGTGGATGCGGAGATGTGTTCTTAAATGACCCTGTTGAGAAAATCTTTTCTCACATACAGTGCAGGCGAAAGTTTTCTCTCCTGTGCGGGTATGTCTTTTTAAATCACCTTGTATAGCAAATTTTTTATCACATACAGTGCAGGCGAAAGGTTTATCTCCTGTGTGGGTGCGGATATGTCTTTTTAAATCACCCTGTATAGCAAATTTCTTCTCACATACAGTGCAGACGAAAGGTTTATCTCCTGTGTGGGTGCGGAGATGTGTTTCTAAATGATCCTGTAGTGAAAATCTTTTCTCACATACAGTGCAGGCGAAAGGTTTCTCTCCTGAGAGGGTGCGGAGAAGTGTTTGTAAAATATCCCGTTGAGAAAATCTTTTCTCACATTCTGTTTAGGCGAAAGGTTTCTCTCCTGTGTGGATGCGCAGATGTGTTCTTAAATGACCCTGTTGAGAAAATCTTTTGTCACATACCGTGCAAACGAAAGGTTTCTCTCCTGTGTGGATGCGGACATGTGTTTTTAAATTACCCTGGTCAGAAAAGCTTTTCTCACATATAGTGCAGGCGAAAGGTTTCTCTCCTGTGTGGGTGCGAAGATGTGTCCTTAATGTACTGTGTTGAGCAAATCTTCTCTCACATACCGTGCACGCGAAAGGTTTATCTCCTGTGTGGGTGTGAATATGTCTTTTTAAATCACCCTGTATAGCAAATTTCTTATCACATACAGTGCAGGCGAAAGGTTTATCTCCTGTGTGGATGCGGAAATGTCTTCTTAAATGACCCTGTATAGCAAATTTCTTCTCACATACAGTGCAGGCGTAAGGTTTCTCTCCTGTGTGGATGCTGAGATGTTTTCTTAAATTACTCTGTTGAGAAAATCTTCTCTCACATACCGTGCAGGCGAAAGGTTTCTCTCCTGTGTGGATGCGGAGATGTGTTCTTAATGTACCGTATTGAGCAAATCTTCTCTCACATACCGTGCACGCGAAAGGTTTATCTCCTGTGTGGGTGCGGATATGTCTTTTTAAATCACCCTGTATAGCAAATTTCTTATCACATATAGTGCAGGCGAAAGTTTTATCTCCTGTGTGGGTGCGGATATGTCTTTTTAAATCACCCTGTAAAGCAAATTTCTTCTCACATACAGTGCAGACGAAAGGTTTCTCTCCTGTGTGGATGCGGAGATGTGTTCTTAAATTACTCTGTTGAGAAAATCTTCTCTCACATACCGTGCAGACGAAAGGTTTCTCTCCTGTGTGGGTGAAGAGATGTGCTTTTAGGTTATCCTGTTGAGAAAATCTTTTCTCACATACATTGCATATGAAAGGTATCTCTCCTGTGTGGGTGCGGATATGTCTTATTAAATTACTTTTTACATCAAATCTTCTCGCACATGCAGAGCATGCGAAAAGGTTCTCTCCTGTGTGGGTACAGGAAGTATTATCAGCAATGTGGTGGGAATGATCCGAATTTAAGGAGGTCGACTGTGAAAATCTTTCACATAAATTACATTCAAAAATTTCCTCGGTGCGAGAAAGAATCTGTGCACTGCATTTTTTTATATTTAGACTAATTTGACATCTCTTACATGGAGAGAATTCATCTTCGGATTTAGTAGGGTTTGGCTTCCAGAAATGGCTTTCTTTGGAAGGCTCTTTTACACTGGAAATTAACGACATTTCAGTTTCTGGTATGTCGACGTTAATGTACACGATGATGAGAAAACTAACTGCTAGCAATACGTTGAACTTCGAATCTTGTGGACAGCTCAAACATTCTAGTATCGCATTCTACAATCTGTACCAAGCACCTGTAAAGACAGGAGAAAGAAAATGAATGATATATATATATATATATATATATATATATATATATATATATATAAAATTTTGCACGCCAATGTTCCATAAATGAAACATCACATTTCTGAGAAAAATACTATTCGTATTGCTCTATAAAAATTAAGTGTAACGTTGGTTGGTTGGTTGTTTAGGGTTTAACGGCACAAGGTCCAGAGAGAACATGCTGCGAAAAACACGTGGTAAAACCCGAAGAACACTATATAAGTCCGTATTTTAAAACCACAATCCTGTGTAAACATGATAAAAACGTTATGCATAAGCAGAAAAGACATACAAAGTTGATGCAAACAATAATATAAAAAGGGTAATGACATATATAAGGTTACTAAACGATGATATAAAACAGTCATAAAAGGATTTAAAGGTGTGAGCGATGATATTTAAAAAGGTTTCGCTGGAGTTTTCTGGCGCACAGTCTGGAGAGGATAATGCTCGCCAAACAATCGTCGAAAGTAGAAAAAATTCACAGGAAATAAGACACATAACTAGCAACAGTGATAAAAAGGGTGACAAAAAATAAAGGATGGTAAAATCAGTAAAATGTGCACGGTGATAAAATCAGTCGAAAACAGCAGATGTTAAGGACAGTCCTATATAGCAATACGTAAAATACAGTTATTAAAACAGGTAATGAAAACTCATATAATATAACCATTCGAAATAGTCATAGAAAATGATAAAATAACAGTGATAGAAAATAATGAGTAAAAATAGCATGAGCAAATATATACAAAAGTGATAAAAGTAGTTAAGCTGATAAAAGCGAAGAAAACCAGAGAAAAAAGGGAGGAGTGAAGCCTCCTCAAAAACAACAGCATTGTCCGAGTCCTCGGACACATACTTTTAATTCCGCATTGTCCGCGAGCCTGCGGACATATTGATTACCCTTTAAAATATAATTAGGGTCTTTCGCACTTACTAGGAATGGCCATTTTTTTTCTATTTCTGTTTGGAGGGATCGGAGAATTTTTATCTATGTGGTATGAACATGACTGTTTTCTTTCTACATTATTTTTATGAGTGGTCGGTGGTGATGGGGATCTACTTTTTTTCCACGTGCCGAAGGTGAACCATTTAAATTTGGTGGAATTGAGGTCTTAATGGAGGTTTAAGCAGTTTTTTCCTGGTTGTAGTTTCTGCCTGAGTTGACTTTGTTTTTGCGTTATCTGATTCACCATTCTTTTTGGTCCTTAAAGGTCCAATAAACACGGGTTCGGTTTGCGTACCAGTTGCTTTTTTGGCCTGGTGGCAGTTGCTACGGCGTAACAGACTTGGAGTTGGAGTTCTCCTGTACACAATATGCCGTGCTTCTATGTATGAAATTTTACTAGTGATTTTCAGGATTCGGATTTCTTTTTCCATCTTCCATTTGGGACACGCTCTAGAAAAGGAGGTGTGATCTCCCTTACAATTTACACAGGATGGTGTTTCCGTACAAACCTCCCTTTCATGGCCAAGTCGAGAGCATCTGGCACAGGTGATATATCCTCTGCAGTAGTCTTTTGCATGGCCGAACCTCTGGCACTTAAAACAGCGTAGAGGATTCGGCACATACGGTCTCACACGGCAATTCAAATAGGCGGTCGTCACCATGTATGGCAAAGATGGTGAATCGAAGGAGAGTATGAGGTGTTTTGTTGGGAGAATTTTACTTTCCGGTCTAATAGCTATCGTCGCACTGAGGAAACGCCTTGGTCCTTTAAGTTCCCGAGTATTTCCTCTTCTAGGCATGTAAATAATTCTGGTTCTGATATTACTCTTCGAGATGAGTTGTATCCTGAGGGGTGTTAGATACATTGAAGAGTCAGCCGAAAAAGATTAAGTCGAACGAAAATATTCACTGACTTTTTGGCATCGAGGTTACGTTAATAAAATAGTGTCTAGAGGCAAATTGTAATTTCGGCTTTTTTCTAATTTTCGGCGAACGAAGTTCAAAAGTCATATAAAATTCAAAATTTATGAAATGTTCTTATACATGTGAGTAATTAAAAATGATCAATTTGTTGGTAGAACGTAAGTTATGACAAAAAGGATTAAATTTTGTTACTATTTGGCAAGAAATTTGCTTGTTCCAGAAATGGAACATTGGCTTGCAAAGGTTAGTTTTTTTAACATGATAAAGTTTTATTGATTACAGTGCATAGAATTAATCATAAAAAATTTCGAATTATCAAGAGGTTTTAGTAAGCGTCGACGAAATATGTTTATGACATAGAATTACTTTCGATTCCCCTGCTCCCCCTGTTTCACAAACACATGTTCTACGACGAATCTGAAGTGAATTAATTATAAGTGCCCCTGAAAAACATGTTTGTTGATAGACGTCGTATATGACTCAACTGGAGAGGCACATATATTGGGAACTCACGTTATACGGAGTTTTTATTCTTTTCGTTTGCTCTGCGAATTTCTTCCGTTGGAAAGGATACGTCACACTGATTAGATTCAAAACCATTTCGGACTGTAGAAGAGGCACTTGATTGTTTTTTCGCATTATGTAATGATTCTGAAAAAGAAGAGTGTATTGATATTTGTCAGCTACCTCCACAAGAAAGTGGATGTTTAACAGATGAGAAGATATGAATGTGGATATTTTGGGGCCGGTTCTGCCAGTAGATGCTTGTGGTCAAGTCGAAATATCTACAAAAATAGATGTTAATGGAATATCTAATGAAGACGGATTTGATCTTGAAGTACCTTCAACTTCTATATAAAAATATCAAATATTTCTGAAATGTTTCCTAAGTTGGTTACCTTACATTCAGTTAAAATATATCACAAGTTCATACGAATAGAATATTATTGCATTTATCAAATATCTTGGATCTAGAGTTATGTGAAAGCGTCTGTCCAGTTATCCAGGGCACCAGGTTCCTTAGCTATCGTCATTATTTTTCCCTGGTAGATCATAATGACGTGCTGAGATTTCATATGTTTCGGTTTGTAGGACGCTCCACAAAACTACTGCTATCGACCCGATGAATTATAGATAAGGAATATTAATATTTTTGCCGTTTATATTTATTTTAGTTGTCTGGAAGCCATAATAATTTCATCGTTAATTATTAAGTTTAATGCTCCGAGAAATTCCAGGGATAAACATCTGATGAAAAACCTTGGTTGCCAACAGATTAAAAAGTTTATAAATCTAATAAAATATATAAAATTATTAAAGGAAATAACAGAGAATACGTGACTTATGGGTTTGTTTAGGCATATTTCTTTCGATCGTAGTTTGGTGGCTATAGATATTTTTCACCACACTGTTTCCACATTTTAATCTGTGTGTTGTGTATATAATACATTAGAATTTATAATAGTATAAATTTTTCAAATTTCTTTCCGTTTATTTAATGTGCAATAATGCTTTTATGCGATTCGTCACATAATGCGAATCAAACATTTCAAAACAGTTACCTTTGGACTTCTTGTAGTCTATGAGATACACGTCAGGAATACACGGATGATAAGGTCTTTTCCAGAACAACACCTTTTAAATATTTTATTACGAGATCATAAACGCGGAATAAAAATTCTAAACAAAAAAAAATTCACACAGTTTCGATGTGATATTCCTTAAAAATTACTTGTGAGAACAATTTTATATTTTCACAGAAATGTTAATTCAGAACCGCTTAAAGAAGTCTTACCCTTGTTAGTTCTTTCGCAATTTACATTTGAATTTTTTTTTTGTTTTTTGTACTCTCCGGGATGTAAATAAAATATGCCGAATGAATGTGGGGAGTGACTTTAATCTCAACCAGTCACATACTGATTGGACACAGCTCGGTATTATAGTAAAGAAACAATTTCACAGCCGTCACAGGAAAAAAATTACGTATACACACTTCAGTACAAAAATAATTACATTACATATCTCTCTCAAAAAAATATCGGCTGAAGTACGATACTCGTACCAATGTGTGAAGTGTGGCAATAAAAATTTCATCGCGGTGACATTAGACTTCAAGGTAACCGTATTCGCTCGTTTCATGACGTGCGGGAGGGTGTTTGTTTATGAAAGGTATTTTTTCGTACCGAAATGTCTTTACTGCTTCGTAATAAATTATTAATGCACTGATAGGTATTGCTTTACCGGTTTATTTGTACATTTTCAAAGATTTTTTTCCCATTGAAATTTTTTTTCAGAATAAAAAAAGTTTTCAAGTGGGAGTGCTGGATGATTTCTGCTAATTTAAAGTGTCAAATAAGAAATTTTTGAAAAAAATTGGTATTTTTTTCTTTTATATTTCTATATTTCAAAAATATCGGTATATTTTGCTGATATGTCACATTTTATATTATCAATTTTATTTTAAATTCATTAGTTTTTCGGGGGTGGTGTATGTGCTTAAATCTATGTAAGGATTTTTAACTAACGTTAAATTTTTCTAAAAAATTATGTTTTTAGATTTTGGCGTTTCTATAAAACGTTGCAAACAATTTTATTTATCCTGATTCCGTCTTCCTCATTTGTCATGAATTTTTAAAACTTTCTCTTTCATGAGGGATGGATATTCAATGGTTATGCAAGCTTTTATACTAAATTTTATTCTTATAAATGCTCATTTATGCATTTTCATGGACAAAAGTCTCATTTTCTACTCTATTCACAGTGGACTTTGGGCCAAAGTCTCCTTAACAAAGTCTATGACTAAAGAGTAATGCCAGCGATTTATAACATTCTTTGAGATTGGGTGATAAGAACTGTAAACATTTTTCCAATTCTGAATTGCATACATCCCCTAAGCCAGCTATGTAAGGACAAAGGGGGACTTATTATTACGTAATAAGTGTACAAGAAATAAATGATCTATGTCTATAAAAATGTACTATAAAAATGATCTATACCTATAAAAATGTGCACTGGACCAAAAATGTGAATTGACTTATACAGTACAACCTCCCAAATCCGGAATACTTTAATAAATGGCCAATTTTACTTTTCTATTTTACCGATAGATGTCGCTACCAAAATGATCGGTAAAAAATTGCGCTTCCTTTCAAAGAAGTGACAGCAGCGATTTTGAGGGCTTTCAAGAATCTGAGAAAGAAGCTGAAATAGCAAAATTAGTAGAATGTGCGAATAAAGGCAACATGAACTTGGATAATTGGTCATACAGGAAGTTTTAGACATCGATGAAAATGTGCCGATCGTTTATTCTCTTACACCGTATTTACGCAATCGCGATAGCGGCGAGTCCAAACGCGGGAGGATGTGTAAACGGTGTTCTCCAGTTTCTCGCTTCGGGAGCAGTTTTCTGGCACGAATCAAAGTGGCGAATGGCGCCGGGGGTCAAAGAGGAAAATGGCGACGGGAAGTCTTGCTCACAGCAGGAGGCGAGAATGTGAGAACAGTCACTCGCGTCGATGTAAGAACGTGACTAATGTCTCCGGAATGTCTTGTGCCGCATTTGCATTCACGATCGAGCCACTCGCAAGACATTTGCGACGTACCTGCATTGACGCGAGTGACCGCTCTCACATTCCCGCCTCTTGCTGTGGACAAGATTTCTCGTCGCCATTCGCCACTTTGACTCGTGCCAGAAAACCACTCCCGCAGCGAGCGCCACGATTGGCGAGGAGAAACGGCGAGAACACCGTTTACACATTCACCCCCCCCCCTCAATTCGACTCGCCGCTATCGCGACTGTGTAAATGCGGTGTTACAGGTGGTGCGATCGCAAATGTGTAAATGCAGCATGAGCGATTCCGAAATTATTCATAGTGTTGTAAATAACAAAGGTTATGATGACAGAGATCGTGAAATTGATTCAGAATGTCCCGAAAACAAAAGAATGTCAACGGAAGACCTGATAAAATCATTAGATTAAACAATATTAGGCGTAGAACAGCGGAATTTTATCTCGGAACATGAAATTATGTCACTATATAGGATTCGAGAAAAAATTTCTAATAAGCTGAAATTAAAACAACAAACATTATTGACTGAAATGTTTAAATTATATGTTCTGTATTTAGGTTTATTTAATAATTAAACGATTTTACTTTTTTGTTTAGTGTGTTTATTTTTTTCTCCTAAAATTTTGTAGTGTTATTTAAAAACCTCTTAAATCCGGAAAATTCCCAAATCCGGAATTGCCGTGTCCTGAACGATTCCGGATTTGGGAGGTTGTACTGTATTATCCTTTAAATAATCTTTGAACTTGTTGTTGATAATAATAAAAGTATTACTATAAATCTAAAAAAGCTAAGAGATAAAATTAAAAACTAAGAATAATTAGAATTAGATTGATTATCTTGAACTACCTTTCTACTGGATAATAAAATAAATAAAATGATAGTGTGATTCAGAGAATATTGGAAAACCAATTTGTTCTTACAGTATAATGTAATATCATAACATTCTTCATTTTTTGTATCAAGTCAAATGATTTCCTAATAGACTGGAAATATCTAGGTCAGAACTCTACAATACAGTTCACCGCTACATGAAATCAGATGAAGATTAAGCTATACCTATTATAGCACTTCTTGGTTAGAGAAAATCACACCATCCTCCTCATAAACAATGAGATAAAAAAAAAGCAATAAATCATTTTTGATGATAGACTATGAAATATTTTATTCTTCAGTCATAAATGACATATGCAGTGAGAGAAACTGTAAAAGTGTAATACCATAGTTAACAAAAGAGTGATTAAAGAAACATATATACATAGTATACAAAACAGTAATACTCCCACAAATAAATTTTTTTAGGGATAAGTAAATAAAAAACAATCTGCAGTCATATAAAATTCCCTACATGATAAAATTTAAACTGTATAGTTCATATACAAACATGCTTATTGTCTTTTTATAAATTACTTCCCATCAAACTATTTTTTCTTTCCTGGGATATAAAAAAATAATTTTTCTCTATTTTGTACACATAAGCTCTGGTGAGGATAATAGCAAAACATTTACTGTCTTAATTTCCAGCAAATATAACAAAAAGAAAAAGATATTGCCTAACAAACAAGTTATTGTTACTTTCAAAATAAATTCTATGCTAAAATTCTTTCATATGAATCTCATTGGAGTATCAAATATTTATACACTGGTATACGGCAGTCAACAATAATGGATTGTTGAGCTTACACCAGAATGCAAAAAATCAGAAAACTCAAAATATCTGGGGTATAGGGTTTCGATTAGGAGCATTTGGATCTTAAAAAACCCATTTCTTGAGATAGAGAGTTACAATCTATAACATTTGTAATTCGATTACAGAGTACAAGAGAGAGAGAGTATTTAAAGTAATTTTATTCAAATTTCATTAACTCAGGTTTGTCAAAAAAAATCACTTAAAAGTGTATCAGGAAATATAAAAGGGGTAAATTGAGGTGCAAAAATATGTCATATGACACCATGAATATGCCAATATAAATTTGTATTATTTGAGTTGTGAACACCACTGCATATATACCTATGAATACAAAGAACACATCCTGCCCATTTTCAATTACAATGCTTAGGACATGTTAGATTTTCAAGGAGGAACTAGACAAAATTCGGATTTATCTGATTTCCCAAGAAATTATTACTTATGTTTTTTTCCCCCTTGGTTTTGAACATCTTGGAAGCCTCCTGTCAGTGGCAATTCTACATAGAGGCATAATAAGAAGAACCTAGGGCCTTGCGTGTCTGAAAGGTATGAAAGTACATATTTACATGGATATTTTTGTTGTGAATTTAAATGACATCTGAGAGTGAAAGAAAAATATTTTATATGCTAATGAATTAAATTTTAATATGAATTCCTCATTTTAGCAGTAGCATGGTATGATATCTTGGCAAAAATTAACTTCATAAGTAAGCTATGACAAAGAGAATACATGGAGCTGCTTTCCGCTATAAAACACGTCATACAGTTTATCACTTGGATAGCAGAGTGCAGAAACAGTGAGATGGTGTCCGCAATGATCACAGCAAATGAAATTGCTGAAATACTTAATGTTTTAAAAGAATTTAAGGAAATTCAGAGGAGGAAGAAATAAAACTTTTTTTCGGTACAAAATACCAGATGACAGGAGTGAAAATTCAACAGACATATTCAAAACAGAGTATTTTTAAATGATTATTGACATTTCACAGGGCTGTACTTCAATGTTTTTAGCTGAAGAAATAGGAATAAAATTTTAGGTTTATTCATGACATAAATCAGTTAAATAAAAAAACCTGAAGAAATTCCCCATAGTTGCCAGCAACTTCAAGAAGTTTTTACTGTGTGAATTGAGGGAAAATTGTACTCTGTTATACTAGCAGAACAACTTTACCAAGAACTGAAGATGTTTAGAAGAACTATACCTAAAGACTTAAAAGTTTGTGCCATTCTAAAGTGCATGATTGAGAACAGTATTGACCATGTTTATCCAAAAATCTACGTGGTTATAATTATTTTGAATATTCCAGTATCTGTAGCTAATGCTGAACAATTGTTCTCAAAGTAAATAAAGACCTATTTGAGAACCACCATGTATGAAATAAGGTTGTCTTTCCTGGCAATATTGTCAATTGAATGATACATTGCTTCAAAATTGGTCTTTTCTACAATTATTGATGATTTTAAGGCTGCTAATAGTAGAAAAGTTGTTTAGTAAATTCATTAGTTTTCTATACTGTTAAGTTATAAATGTATTGTAATTTTTATTTCATAAAAATAAATTTATACTAGAATAAGTATTCTATTGTATAATCATTATCTAACTAAATCATGGCACAACAGTCCCAAAGTGGACTAAGGCCTGTGGTGCCCATTTTTGCTTTGGCTTGGGGTGCCATACAGCATACATCTCGGTCAGGTAGTACGAATATTGTACTTCAGACATCTTTTCTAAGAACAGACTCATTGTATTCAAAGTACAAAGAAATGTGGTGGCTAGGTCATAAAGATTTTCAGGTTAAAAAGTTATTGCTTATTTTTGTAGCAAGTAAAGAACAATTGTCTTCCCCCACATTTTCACTGCTAAGCAAGTGAAACATATTTACACACCTTGCAGTGTAATGGTGCTTTTGTACAGAAGAAATTTAAAAATCAAAAGGAGAAAATACGAAAATTGGCACATGGGAATTAAATCTAAACACAACACCATGAATATGGTTATGCAGGATCTCTTGTGAAAAGAGGCCTGCGAATTTTAAAAGTTTTTGAAAAACTCCTTTAAATAGTTGAATGGTTTAATAGAGCTAAATACCTACTGAAATTTCACTTATCAAAAGATGATTCAGTGAGATAGCATGCAAAGTGAAAGATACAAAATACCCACAATTTTTCTGATGAAAAGATTTACATGTCTAAATCAATACAACAGATTTTGGCAACTAGTCAACTGTTCTCTTTATAAAATTTTAAGGAGTCTGTGATACCAAACTCATAACAGTCCACTACAGAATTAAAACGCCATGAGTAATCATAAGACAGCCTTAGGAATACTATGCATAAAAGGATAGAAAATATGTACAGAATTAATTATCAAAGGCAGAGTTGCTTTGATCCAATTGGACTCGGATTAGATATAACTGGATCTGAGCTAGCACTGAGCCAAACAGGAATATATATTAAAAATACGTTTGAAACGAAGAAATGTGATCAATTAGAAACCTTCTAGAAAGCCTGATAAAGGATAGCCACTCAGGTATTGATCAAGTCTTAGTTGGAGCCACGAAGCTTGCAACTTATTTAGTAGTCACTCCCGAATTTCGAGAAACACATTTACAAAAATGAAAAAGGGTATTCAATTTTGTGTATGTGGATGAACCAATACATAACTGGAAAGAAAGGTTTTAGGTGTATTGTTTTTAATAAATACGTAGAAAGCTAAACAGGCTAGGGAAGTTTATTCTAGACAATTCCACACAACAAACATAAAAAATATGCATCGGAACTAGAAATTGTTTTGAGAGATGGAAAAATAATTCAGAATTATGACCAAATGATGTCTATAAAAGATGTAGACATAGAAGAAATGGAAGTATTAAAACCTATTATTTTGGGAACCCTATAAAAATTCTACAATTGCTACAAATAACAGCCACTGGCTTTTGAAATGTATGTATATATATATATTTTTAAGGATAATTTTAACCACTCATATAACTATAGAATTGGGAAAACTAAGGTTTTCTACATAAATATCAATTAAAACATACCTGAAGTCAACAATATTACAGGAGAGACTCAATAGTCTTGCAATACTGTGTATAGAACATGTAGAAACTAAGAAATAAAAATTAAGTGAATTTCCAAATGCTTCCAAATAAAAAATCTAGCAAAATTTGATTGAAAATAATATTGATCTGTATATAAAATATATGTATTCTAGCTATTTCTTAGTTTTCTTTTCTTATAAATGTACATAAACAAGGAAATATCACCACCTTCCTAATTTTTCTCTTTCATACTTCACATGAAATGTTTTTTCTTTTACTGTATATTAGAATTTTAGAGGACCCCGCCAAAATTTCTGCAATTGGGCTCCACTATGACTAAAGTTAGCCTTGATCAAAATCATGAATGACAAGAACTCCGATTTGAAATTTTCTAGGTCCAGCAAAGTAATTTATTCTTATACTCTGCTACCTTCATATATTGAGATAATGTAGAAATTTAAAAAATTTTAAATTTAAAAATGTAGTAGTCGCATAAAATCTTAAAAAAAAAATTTTTTTTAAAGATTTCTATAATGTTTAAAACAAAGTTATTAGTAACTAACTGTCAATGAAACAAACATTGAGCAATAAACTTCAAGATGAAATGCTAAGCTATCAAAATGACTGCAAAAAAAAAAAAAGAAAAATCTTCTGCTACATCCTCGATTTTTATTGAGATATTATTTAAAAATAGTTTTCATAAAAGAACTTATACAGAATGTTTAAGCAAATTTCCCTCATGCAAAATGAAAACTTTGCAGCCTATATTTTCACATTTGGGACAAAGTTATCTTTTACATAAATGGTTTAATATAAAATCCTTTAATGCCTTTTTTAATTTTTCCATCTAGAAATATAATTCATTTCATGCATATTCCATCACAGCATAGTTATACAACACATTTCTGGGGCAGTGAAAAAAATAAAGAGCAACAGAATTTTCAAAAATATATATTTGACACTTTTACTACAGTTACTTTCTATTCATTAAATACTTTTTATTCCTAGGAGGGGATAGGATACATAAATCCTAATAAAAGAAACATCAATTTGGCTAACATTGATCTTAAGGATCAAAAATAAATATATTAAAATATTACCCTAGACATAAACTGCAAGAACACAGTTATAAATTTTACCAGTACAAAATAATCTATTCAGCATAAAGAATATGCACATAAGAGAGCACAGTTAAAATCCAGATCTAAACTGACCCAAGTATAATTTTTACAATAAAAAAAAATTTAAAGACCATATCAAAGATGTCATAAATATCAGTTTAAACAAATTTTATAAATCTTGAAATGTTTGTTCGGAAGAAATCTTTAGAATGCATGGTGTAGAGAGAATTAAACATTTTTATATAAAACATATTAATTGCATAGAGTTATAAAATGTTAAATAATATATTTCTGCCTTAATAAGAATTTCAATTTTAAATATCAAGTATTACTTTTAAATCATTGTCTTTGAAATACATTGATTTAAAACTTTAAAGAAGCATATTATAATGAATGATGTATCTAAAATTATGAATATTTAGAAGTATTGCATTTAATGGTGTTGCAGTTAACTTTGTTGCAATGAAAGATGGGCATGAATGTTATTTATGAAATCTGGTCATCAAAAATGCTAATACTGAATGAATATAAAATCAAATAACATAATATAAAAAATAGTTTCAAATGCCAATTATAAATAAAAAGTTCTAATTTTGAACCAATTCATAATTAATGTGGAAAATTTGATTATTATAGATTTATCTATAAGTTTTGCATGAAATTAACAGTGCATATCAATTTCATTGTAATTTTTAAATATTTAAAGCACATAAATGATGGTTTGTTGACTTCAATAAGACTGGATTTTTAACAATTTTAATATATTTTAAACATGGAATGAAATTAAAAACCACCAAACACATGAATAGTAGCGAAAATGCTGAATGTTTTTATAGCCTTGAATTTGGTGATTACATAAGTGGATCCTTTATTTATGTTCTGCTAAAATTGGGTTGTAATCTTTATAATAAATGTTTCATTATTCAGTAAAATGGCTTAATACTCTATAATTCTTATCTAGCTAAACTTCATGCTTACATCACCAAATGTCAAGGATTATATCTCAGAAATGTCACTTGGTTTTTTTTTTCAGTTTTAACAAATCGAATCTGAATGACGATCATTTAGATGTTTTTAGCCAATGACATTTCAAATTACCTTCGGATAACAAATTGGAAGTTCAGTGAATGAAAAATCTTCTGAATTCTTATTAAAACATTTTTATTTTCTTTCTTTTCAAGGGATACAATCAGGAAGATCAAAGCCTACAATTGGTTAGGTACAGATTTCTCAGACGCACCGAGTTGAAAGCTTGGCGATTTTGTGTATGGCGTGGTAACCATGCGATTTTGGCAAAATTTTTTGGTTGCCAAGCTGAGGCGATTAAGGCGCCAACGTTGTGGCTCCTGTAAATTCGTGACGTATTTATCATGTGATTATTTCGTGACGGATGTATGACGTGCATTTGACACGTGATTTATTTTGACGAATTAAAAGATTCTTCTTATGTTGAACAATTTTGAATGCGGTGTGTGAGTTTTTAAAATAATGGTGGATTATAAAGTTAAGTTTAAATTTTGTGCATTATTTGGTGTTATATGTGTTTTTTTTGGTGTTATGTTCATTTATTGAGTGCAATGGCTTCTAAGTTGCCATTGAGTGCACGAGGTTGTTGTTTAAGCTGGATTTTATTGAAAACAGGTATGTAATAGGTTTTGTATGGAGAATTGCCATTTACGCCTACGAATTCGTATGGCCAGCGTAAGCTTTGTTTCACTGACCGCTACAGCCACCGGAAGCTTTGTGGTACTGTACTACAGCCAGCGGTGCGTAGCAATGCCAGCGGCAGCGGCTTTTCTGTAATGTTTTTGGACTGACGCGGAACGTAGCGAAGCGGAGTGTAGCGAGGGTATCTGAGCGAAGCGAAGATCCCGTGTGCGCTTACGAGTTTCGTAAAGCCAGCGGTAAGTTTGTTTTCCAACTTATTTGTTGTTTCTTAGTCGCCATTGATGTTTTTGTTTACATTTCGCACTTTAACATGTCTGCGGAGTAGGGAAAAGTTGGCGTCAAAAACATTTGACGCCAACTTTTTGTCAAGTTGGTGCCAAAATGTGTTGACGCCATCTTTCCGCCAAGTTGGCGTCAAAAAGTTTTGGCGCCAACTTGTCGCCAAGCCCGGTGCGTCTGAGAAATCTGTTCCCTTGGTTATTCATACCTGAATTATTACTTTTATAAATTGAATTTTATACTTTGGAAATATTTTAAATTTAAATTTTTCTTTTAAAAATTAGTCTGTAATACTATTTTCATAATTTTTTTCATTCTTTTATATATGCTGAAATTATCTTGCTACAAACTTTTAAATTTTATGTACTATATTTACTTTTTTACAAAGTTTGTATTTTTATGTATCTATCTTGAAGTAATTTCCACACTATCCTAGGACATATTTTTAAAAAAAAATTTAAGTTTTGACCTACTTTTAGAAACCGACTGATATATTTTGTACACTTTGGAAATATTTGGGTTATTTTAATTATATATGCCAGATAAATGTTGTAATCAATATTTTTTCATTTAAATATTCTAATGTTGTTTATTAGCTGCTTATTGTTGAATTTTCATAAAAAGTGTCTATTGTCAGGCTAAAAGTTTTAAAAGAGTAGGAAATAGTATTTTCCTGAATGAGAACTCACCTTGGTGGAGTGTGACAACTTCCCGCCTGACGGCACAGAATATGGATATGTTCCCTGTATATTTTATCTTTTTCCGCAATTATTAACAATTCAAAAACTTTTGTATAGCTCATAAATAAGAAAATTGCTAAACACGGTATGTCTGACTTGTATGATGATATATTTATACATTTTAGAAAAAAATTGTAAATCAAATTATCAGGGCAAGATTTAGAAGACTTTTGAAATTGATGAGCGTATATTTTAATAGCACACCAACATCGACCGGAAAGTAATAATATACTAATTTGCTGAAAATAACATACTATGGCTGAACATGCAGTACCTAACGATTTAATAGGTATACGTATTGTATAAACATTTAGCTTCACTGAAAAAAAAAAATAGCGTAAAATGTAAAAATCATATACATCATTTTCAACATCTTAACAAAATAGTTCTGTCATACAATAAAGAAATTATAACGTAAAAATTAAACTTACTTGAACACTGTTTATTTTTCTTGCACCTGGATCAATGTTATTTCAGTTCATGATCCATTCTAAAAGGTGGCAAATTTTGTCCCGAACGGTTTTTTTTTTTTAATAATTTAGATTACAGAGAATTGAACACAATAAGCAAAATCATGAAGGTATAACATTTGTAGCTGCATGGCAAATAGGCAAATGACAACATAAACAGCTAACGTAAGCGACACCGTTGCCACTTGTGAAAATGAATATATTACCGAAGTGTAACGTCGTAAAGGCAATGTTAGGACCAGAGAGGAAAAAAATTAATATGTTTTAAACTAAACAATATTATATCTCTGCACGTCCTAAAATCTAAAATGCAGCAAAACTTACCCTAGCACAAATTTTTGAGGAATGCGATTTGGTACGGGATAAGTGCAGAAGATGTTTTAAAATTTCATTCCTCTGGACCAGCTGTCGTCACAGGCGGACCGCGGTCCGTATCCGGACCACGGAAGGTCGAAACTTGGACCGCCAAATATTGTTAAATAACTTACCTACTTATTCAATTTAATTAATATTTTTATATAACTCGTTTTAGTAGGTAGATACATAGCTGTTGCTATGCTGTACTGTCTAGCACAAGAGAGTGCGTTGGAGTGCGAGGGTGTGGGCCGGACGGAGCTTACAGGTCGGCATGTTCCGACATGTCGTAAGTAATTAGGTAGTTGAGTTGCGATCTTGTGAGGAGCATTCGTTCATTTATGTTATAATTTGTCGTGTACTAAAACGTTTCGTACCTACATCAATATGGATCCTAAAAAGCGAAAAAATGACAGTGAAAATAGAAAGTTTCTGACTGAGAGGACTGAACAATGTTGTTTTACGCTGCCTGATAGGCCCAAACCGGTTCCAGTTTGCTTCATATACAACAATTCTGTCGCTATTGTTAAAAGTGCCAATTTAAAGCGATACTATGAAACAACATATCAGCAGTTCCACAAAAACTTTCCTCTTGGCAGTGAAGCTCGTAAAGAAAAACTCCGAGCATATCCAACTTCTAACAAAAACAGCACGGCCTTACTAGTTGAGCGAGCAAGAAAAATCCGCAGAAGCAGCATTGCGTGTGTGCTGGACGCTTAATAAACATCGGAAGCCATTTTCAAACTGAGATAGTAAAAGAATGCATGTTGGAAGTGGACACGGCACTTTTTGAAGAGAAAACGGATATTGTCACCGTAATTCAAGGTATTCCATTGTCGGTAAGAAGTAATAAACGAAGAACCGAAATTTTAGCTGCTGACAACAAAAGTAGTTTGCTCGAACTTCTGCAGAAGACACCTTGCTACGTCATTGCACTTGATGAATCGAGTGACATTGTTGATGATGAAAAATGTATATTTTCGTGAGATTTTTTGACATTAAAAGTAAAGCATTCAGGGAAGAATTGCGGGCAATATTGCCGTGTAAAGATAAAACCCGCGGAGAAGATTTATTCAAGACTTTTGATGAATTCATAACAAAATCAAATATTAGTTATGATAAAATGGTGTCCCTTTCAAGTGACGGGGCCCCAGCGATGTTTGGCAAAGAAAAAGAATTAGTAAAGAGAATAAGGGATGCAAGAGAATCAGGAATAAGAATGCAGGCCTAATATCTTCTCAGCGCATAAATCACCAGGCAGTCCTTTGTGGAAAACTTAGTGTACCTCTGAAAGAAATAATGAACAGCTTGGTCAAGTTGATCAATTTTAAGAGATCTCGTTCTGCTCTCGAGGTGATGGAGGGTGGTATTTGCGTGTACAGGTGACAGCATTATTCCTTTAAACACCTATTTTTGTATATTGTTACTTGGATTTATCCTGAGCTATTTAGTTTTGTATTTTGTATTGATCTAGTGTATAGGTATATATTCTGACTTGGTGTAATCATTTTCTTTTTTGTGATCACTTTAATATGTGTTGGTTATAAGGCTTAAATGTATAAATTTACATAGTGATAGATTAACTGCTTTCTATTTCATTCGTTTTGTCTATTTTATTTGTTATAGTTGGTTATCAACTCCAGTGGCGCCGGAAGAGTCAAATATAGAGGGGGGCAAAGTAAAATAGATTAAAGCTTTTACACCTTTATTATTAAAAATACATATATACGGTTATAAAAAATAAACTTTTATGTTATTTTTCTAATCGGAGAAAAGTAATGAGAGATTTCTTCTGTTTTGAGAAAATCTATTAATTACTTTTTCAATAAATGTGTCTTTATTTTTACTCACAGATTCTCTGAACGCTAAGCATACAGAGACCAGAAAGTCTCTCTCGAGACATGGTTGATCTCAACCAGGTTTTTACCCGTCGGAGCGTACTAAAAGATCTTTCAATTGTTGTTCAAGTGAGTTGTACAATCGAGTGAAAGATCTTTTAGTACGCTCTATTTGCACCTTCTGTTGTTCAACTGTCCCGTGGGGCACGTTCTGGACGTTACACCTTACAATTCAAATTTGTAGAGTAGCACTTATGAAATGTCTTAAAGGCCCTATCACACGTCAACGTGTACGCGTTTCAAATACATCGGATTCAAGATTCCCTTTCGCGATGCAAAAACATTGTGTAGGGTTGGTTTTGAATCGCAAAAGCAAACGTCTGGCATTGGCGTTTAAACGCACTTGCGTACCTGAAATTGGCGATTAATCGCTCCTGCGTATATGGAATGACATTTATCGAGTTAACGAGTGTGCGTTAACGTGTAATTGCGTTAACGAGTGTGAGGTTGCAATTTAGTATTCAGTTTTGTTAGGCTTCATGATTTTAAATGAAAATTCTAATATTTTACGAGCGCTAGCTAGGTAGAAACAAAAAATTCAATTTTCAAGGGGGGGCAAGTGCATTCCCTTGCCCCCCCCCCCTTCCGGCACCACTGATCAACTCAATAGTTAATTCTGGGCTATATTCTTTTTAAGTTTTCTTTTTCATTTAAAGTGTCTTTTTTGTTGTCATTATTGTGTTGTACATTTTAGTTAGATTGTTCAACTTCTTATTTTCTTGCTGTTAGTTTGGCTAAAGGCACGCTTTATAATTAGGGGATGTACCAGACCACCGAGAGTGTTGCCATGGCACATAAACATGTTTAATCGGAGAGGGGTGGTCACAACTCCCCCCGGTCACTTAGGTACATCTCCATATTAGTATTCTTTCTGTGGGATTTTTCTATTGTTCATTCTGCTGCTGTACGGTTTTAGACTTGTTCTTCCTATGTTTTTAAATATCAAACTTTAATATATATATATATATATATATATATATATATATATATATATATATATATATAATCAATAGAATATTCCCCTAATAGTTGCCGTGTTCTGTGTATGCCTCTGTCAAGTAACGCTTCCGGAGCGACCGCATCACAAATTTATCAGCCTATATTAATCTCACGTGCAAAAATACAATAATAAACAAATTCTGTGGGATTTTTTAAATTGTTCATACTGCTGCTGTACGGTTTTTGACTTTTTCTTTTCTCTCACAGATTGATGGAGTCTCACAGATTGATGGCACTGTGGGTAAAGCGATGGTATTTCATTCAGAAAAATTGGCGATAAAATATGTTCCTGATAGTATTTGGAGTTAATCGTGACATTTTTTTCCACTCTCTTTATTTTTAACTTGCCATTATAAGAAAAACCAGTAACAATCATGAATCCCTTAGAAAAACTTTCTTTCGATTCTTTGAACCATGTACTTAAATTTTTTTCTCCCCTTTTATGATAATAAATGGCTCTTTTTTGTTGCAATCATTTAAATACACCCATGATTCATCTATTGTGACAATTGTTTTCCATTTTTCTTTGGATAAGTGTTTCTCATACAGAATTCTGCAGCGTGTCCTGCGTTCAGCGATATGATTTGGAAGAAGACGATGCACATTGCGATTTTCGCTTTCTTAAGATTTAAATCAACGTTTATCATTTTGTTTACAGTGGACACCGAGCATTTTAATGATTTTGCAACTGTCCTTTGACTAGGGGGATTTTCTTTTAACATTAAACAACGTACCTTTGCAGTTAAATTTACATAGTGACGAAGTAAACTATGTAAATAGATATTGACGAATTAAAACGAAGATGTCCGTTTTTTCCTTGAATACTTGTTTGGAATTTTTTTCCCACTTGAGGCTCCAATTTGATGTTTTTTTTCCTTTCTTGTTGACGATATTACCTATCGACGATTTAGATATCACAAAACCATGACTCTCACATCGTTTTTGGATAAAGGAGTATGCATATTTCTCTTCGGAAAGAGCCTAAATGTAGCCTTCGAACCACTGCTTTGTTAAAAACGCCATTTTGAATAAAAACAAAACTTTCAAGCCGTAGACGATAATTTTGACTTTTAAAAACATAGTACGATTGCAATTATTTCTTTTACAGCAAACGATTTTTTATTACCGCTTACCAAAATCGTCTAAAAAATGTGCGAACAGCCTATATATATATATATATATATATATATATATATATATATATATATATATATATATATATATATATATATATATATATATATATATATATATATATATATACATATATATATATTGTTAAGTTGAATAAATTAATTCATATTACATACGCACTTAAAAAAGCAACATATTTTCTCTTGAAAAATACAAAACATCCATATTATGGTTTCTGTGTCAAAGCTCTGAACTGAGCGCGCGCGGCATCTAGTGGCGGCGACCAAATGTAAAACAAATTTTTAACACTGAGCTACTCCTCCTTCTGTAGCCTCGTGGTACAGTCTTACCTTTTGCCCAGCCACCAGATGCTGGACTTAATAATGAAGATCCTGGAATTAAAGATTCTTTAGCTCTGCTAATTGGCAAAGAAAATCGATAAAGAAATTTGTGGTATAATTAAAGATGAAAAAGAGCAGGATAAAGAAATTGGCAGTGCTGTGAAAAACATGTGACAAGAGTGTTTCTCAGCTTGTCGAGGAAAGCAAAATTATGAAGGAAACTGTTTTGCAAAAAGCACGAGAAGTAGCGAGAGGTCACCATAAAATAGATCCTACATGTGACGAAGATGTCATTGACGTAGGTGTGTCTTATGATGGAACGAAACAAACGAAAAATGAAAATGGCAAAAAAATAAGAAAAGAAACTAGATATTACTGTAAAATATGCGATGTAGCTTTGTGCCCCGCTCCCTGTTTTGAAAAATACCATACAAAAGAATACAACGTTTAACATATATTTTTATATTCAAAATAAGTATACGTCTTTGTTTACCTCATATTTTCACATAATAAGAAATAAGCAATTGTGTATGTTTCAGTGATCTATCATGGATCTTCTGTTGTCAAAAATTGTAGCACTTAAAAATATGGTATTATGTATTAAGGTTATAAGATCATTGCATCTAAAATTGTAACATCAGAAAGAACTAACAAATTATTATCGATATAATTATTCATTTGTAATATGAAAGAAAATATACTGTCGTGGAAACATAGAGTAAAGGAGTCGAAACCAAAAGCAAGTGTGAAACCATGTCGCTGTTGACCCTTGCATAAAATAGTTGACTACCAAATGACACGGATTTGAGCCTGTTCCCTCAGCCACAAGGATCAACCCCATGCCAGCCGAGAGATTCTGCACCCTTGCCCAATGATCTGGAACGGACGCTAAGAGTTTGAGCCTTTTTCCTTGACCACAACGATCAACCCCATGCCAGCCGCGAGACTCTGCACCCTTGCACAAGGACCAGGAACTGAGTGGTGACTTCCAGACTGTGTTTACTGATATTACACGTGGACTGCCAATTATGACGCAACGGATTATTATCCTCATACCTGTGTGTGTTAATGAGTCCGAGGACTGAAACTCATCTGTATACAGTGGGTTGCCAAATTATTAGGGACACCTTGAAAATTAGACAATTCCATTGTTATTTGCAAAAATGATTAAAAGTTGAGGGTTAGAGATAATGTAATTTATTTTGGTTGCGTAGAGTGTTTAATTTAGAACACGAAAAGAGCATGTTTGTTATTAATATGTATTTATTTTATCTTAAACAGTCATTTGGAAAAAAATTTGGTAAAACGCTTAATACTTTATAATGCCACCCTTTGCCGAAATTACGGCTTCGAGACGTCGAGGCATGCTCTCAATGCATGTTTTTGCATTTTCTTTCAGTTCTGGACAATGATTTCATATGTGCATCAGCCTTTCGATGAGTTGTCACTTGTCAGTGATCAGTTCCGTCGCTATTTTCCATTTTGTCAGCTCCCATATGTTTTCGATCGGGTTCAAATCGGGTGAATTGCCTGGCCAGGGCAAAACTCTGGCATTATTTTGAGCCAGGAAGGCTGTTACACTTCTGGCTTTATGGCAGGAGGCTGAGTCGTGCATAAATACGTACTCATCACCAGGGAACCATTCATCGACTTGAGGCAACAGGCGATTTTCCATGACTTGCTTGTACTGATCTTGCCTCATTGTCCCCTGGACGAAGTATAGGCGCCCCATTCATTTCTTTGATATCACAGACCACACCATAATGCTTAATGTGTGTTTTACACTCTCCACGAGGCAGTGAAAGGATGAAATTTCTCTCCGGAGCGACGTCGCACAAATGCGCTTTTATCAGCCAAAAT
The DNA here is from genome assembly GCA_907164885.2 of Dolomedes plantarius. NCBI lineage: Eukaryota > Metazoa > Arthropoda > Arachnida > Araneae > Dolomedidae > Dolomedes > Dolomedes plantarius. The sequence goes on from OU015499.1 coordinate 159,191,949, forward strand.
GTGGAAAGTTGACTCGTCGGAGAAGCAGACCTGTAAAATACTAAAATAAGCCTCCAAAACTCATTGCGTAGGAATATTTCACAATAAGAAATCGTATTTACTCGACTCCAGTCCTCAAGTGTCATATTCTTGTGTTCTCGAGCCCATAAAAGTCGCTTTTTCTTCATTGCTTTAGTCAGGCGTGGTTTTTTGGTTGGGCGATGACCCATCAGGTTCCATTCAGCCAATCTCCTCTGGACTGTCCTTTTGGAGACTTTGATCCCTTCGTCATTGATCATAGTGGTGAGACGAAACACACTCTGTTACCGATTTTCGAGACAGGCATCCCTTATCTTGCGGTCACTACGACAGGTGGTAATGCGTTTTCTTCCACTTTTCCCTATACGGTCCGTTTCCAATTCCACATTATTGTCGATTTTTTTCTTAATCCGGTTAACCACTGATTTAGAAACACCGGCAATCGATGCTATCTGTCTTTGGGAATGCGTTGTGTTTAATAGAAGCGTCTTTATTTCAGTACATTTACTCGGGGAAATGTCTGAAGATTTTCCCATGCTGAAAAATCCAACAGTGACATTTTTAAGGATTAAAGCAAAATAAAACAAAAATACTGACTGCAAAAATAACAAAAATAATACCGTATTAAACAAAACTTGTAAAAATAATACAATATTAAACAAAACTTACAAAAATAATACAATAGTAAACACAACTTACATTTCTGTTTTTTCTGTTGAAACGGCACGAATTACCCACAGTAGAACAAACGCTTTCACCTGCTCCAGAGTAATGCACGCAGATGTTGCCACTATCTAAATAGCATTTATAATGTTGCTAGTAATACATAACAAATGATAAAATTCATGGGAATAATTATTTTTGGTAATAAGATACATTTAAATGTCGAAATTTCAGAAATTGCGCAGTGTCCCTAATATTTTGGCAACCCACTGTATATAAAACAGTTCCGTAACTGACTCACTGACTGACATACAACGCACAGACCAAATTTGCCGGACCTAAAGGGCTGAAATTTTGCATGGCGATTCTTCTTATAGTGTAGGGATGCACTAAGAGATATTTTTGAAAAAATTTTCTTAGATTTTTTTAAATTAAATTTTTTAGCTGTTTTAGTAGCTTTTTTTAAGTTTACATTTAAAATAATAATTTGAGGGTTATAAAATTTATATCACGAGAAAGATCCTAAAAATTCCTTTAAAATGAAATCTTTTCGAATCTTTACCTCTATTTTCTGATTTTTGGTGAATTTTTAAGGATTAATATTTAGAATTTAATTTATTAAATGCTGATCACGTGATTTCTTTTTCTGGTACTTTAAATAAATTTATCGTCACGTGCATAACAACTAAATAGACAAAAAAAAATTTTTTTCTTGCTAATGCGGCAGACGATTGGACATTATTTTGTCTATAAAAATATTCCTTACGATTTTTTTATAAATATATATATATTTTTCTACATCAATTGTATATATTGATCGTCGTATTTATTATATATATATATATATATATATATAACATAAAAGCCCCTATATTCAATTCAAATTCTAAATTGCCTTGGGCGTTGTCGCGATTGAGCTATTTTCGCTTCTGATTCCAAGAACAAAGCATGGGCAGCGTCCCCTCAAAAAATATAATGCCTAGCGCATCTTTACGTAATAATAATACGTCACCTCTGACATCAGAGTCATAGTTTCAGCCAATGGCTACAGACTTGTGATCACATGGCAAGACGCTCAAAAAAGTTTATATAAATTCCAGCATACCTCGGAGAGCAGTTTTTTGGCGTGGCACTGTTGCCTAGTAAACCGCCGTCATCGATGTCAATAAATATATAAATAAACGTATGTGTTAAATGAATCGAATCGTCTTTCTGGTTACGACTACAAGTTTTTGAGGTGTGACATGCCGACTCCGGTTTCCATTAGCATGGGACTGGGTCGGTATGTTACACATATATATATATATATATATATATATATATATATATGGCATTAATTGCATGCATTGACCGTTGTATTTAATTTGAATGTACTCTTTAACGAAGTACGGGTTTTTGAGCTAGAGTGTATATACACTGAAGTGCCACTGAATTAGGGATAGCAAAGCCTATGCAAATTGTGTAGCGCTGCGCATCATGTATGCGCAACTGAGGGCGCTGTGGTAACTGCATATATAGAGCGTAGTGTGGTTGTTCTGAATTAGTTGTTGGAATTGCCAGTATGGGTAAACTGCCTGATTTAGACGCCTTCGATCGCGGACAAATCGTAGGTGCGCGACGCATGGGCCATTCAATTTCCGAAATCGTCAGCCAGCTAGGATTTTCAAGGTCGACAGTGTCAAGAGTATAACCAAGAATACATGAATGGTGGAAAAAAACTAGCGATCGGGCAAACTGCAAAGGACAATTAGCCTTGACAGTGCGTGGTGAGATACGGCTCAGGCGTATTGTACGTAGCCAGCGAAGCCAAACATTAGCTCAACTTACCACCCAGTTTAATGACGGTGCCAGTCGTACAGTCAGTAAACGGACTAAGCAACGCTCGCTTCACCGTATGGGTTTCGGGAGCCGTCGACCTACGAGAGTACCATTGCTCTATACTCGCCATCGGGCTGCACGTCTTGCGTGGGCAAGAGAGCACAGAGACTGGAGTGTAGAGGACTGGAAACGAGTAGCATGGAGTGATGAGTCTCGATTCCGACTACTTAACGCCGACGGGAGGCTGAGAATATGGCGTCAGGCTCATGAAGCCATGGATCCTGCATGCCTGGCTGGAACTGTACAAGGGCATGGTGGCTCAATCATGGTCTGGGGTGTTTTTTTCGTGACAGAGTTTGGGATCTTTGGTGCGTGTACCAACCTCCCTCAATGCAATTCGGTACGTAGAGTTGCTGGGTGATCACCTCCATCCGTTTATGCTGTTCTGTTATCCGCACGGTAATGGAGTTTTCCAGCAAGACAACTGTACCAATCACAAGTCCCGGTTGGCTACTGGCTGGTTGGATGAGCATTCCTCTGACTTCTCTGTCATGAATTGACCACCTAGAAGCCCAGACTTAAATCCTATTGAGCATCTTTGGGATGTTTTGGAACAAGGCGTGAAAGGCCATCACACAGCACCAAAGAACCTTACTGAATTATGGACAGCTTTAGCCAATATTTGGCAAGCCATTCCCGTGGAACGTTTCCAGAAATTTGTTGAATCTATGCTTCGTCGTGTGGCAGCCGTTATCAAGGCCAGAGGAGGCCCAACTCGTTACTAGGTAGGTATCCCTAATTCAGTGGCACTTCAGTGTATGTGGTGTCATCGATGTCAGCCAAGGTAGGCGCATTTGTTTCAGAGTATTTTATATTAATGATAGGGAAGTCATTTGGAACTCTAATTTCGGCATTCCTAAAATTTGAAGATTTTGAGTGAAAGATTGAAAATAATTGAAATATTAATTACAAAGTTATGTAGAGAAAATTAATTACTGATGATTTTGAATAGGATTGATGATTGATATTGATGATTTTGAATATGTTGTGTGTAACCATTAGTAAATGTTACTAATGATTTTAATTGGTAGTAACAAAGTTATGTTCAGGAATTTAATTACTGACAAAACTGATTATTATTGAGGTGTATAACTATTAGTAAAGATTATTGATGAATGTAATTGATAGTAACAAAGTTATGATGAGGAATTTTATTACAGATGGAATTGATTATCAATGTGTGTATCTATTAGCAAATATTTATTGTTCAAATTAATTGTGTTAATTATTGAGGTTAACATTGGAACTAGAAAAATTGCATTGAATGATTAACTTGAAGGAAATTTAGAATAAGATTAAATAATTTGAAGAAAGTTTAATGAATTTTTTTTTGAAAGTGTTATTGTAAATAAAATGTATAGTAGTGTAAATAAACCGTATATATATTCAAGCATAACCTTTGAATAGTCATTTAGGGTACTGTGTATCACCTTTTCTACTAACCTTGAGATCATGCCAAAAATGGAATATTATGTTATTATCTTTATTCTAAAATTTAATATTATCTAATTTTGGTTTGTTAAAATAAATCGTCCTTCCGAAATTTCATTACATATACGAAACAATAAGCAATTCTGCGAGTGAACTGCAATATTCTTTTATCGTTTTGTGTGAGTGTAATTCGTTTAACAATGAAATATAAAATTCATAGGATAAAACAATGTGATTGTAACATGACACATTTAAATAATTTGTGTATTATTATGTTTTAATTATATAAAATTTACACTTATAATATTTTTTTACCACTTGCACTGTTGCAGAATGTGTAAATATTTTTAACGACTGTTAAAATGTAGCTTCTGTGTAAGAAAATGGTAATTATAGAAGTTTAAATTATTGATTTCTGAAATCAATGAAGTAATAAAATTTACATACCACCTCAATGTGATTGACATTCTTTTTGTTTAGAATGAGTTCAAAATTAAGTTTGTATGGTGTTGTGCACTAAATATAAATATCTTGAAGTAGGAGTATGATTATTATCAGGCATTCGCATATCATGGAAATATTATGGGAAAACGTGTGAAAAATATTATGCTAGTGAGATGAAATATTTAATGGAATTCTCTAGACTTTTTTATTAACTTAAAATTATAAGAGATGGTTTAAAATCTGAAATATTTAATGTTCAATTTATATTATAGAATGTTTTGTTTAGAAAATATCTGAAGTTTGGAAGAAATTGAATATAATACTTTTGCCAAATTTTCATAGCATTTTAACGTTATCATCAATAGAAGAGTTGATGCCTCGGGTTCGAATCCCGTTTGTGATAAGTATGTAAAATAAAGGACCATCTATAAAGGAAAACTGTTATATTTCTGAAAAAAAAGTTCTGAGCTGCCTTTTCTTCTGTTGACTAATAGATTCAAAGGCAATCAGAAGAAAGATTTTATGTTCTTCACAGCCTTATACTATATTCCAATTATAATTTCAATACCTTGTTTTCGATCTGCGATAATTTCGAATTCTGTTTAAAATGAAAGAGGATCTGAGGAATAATAGTTATTATTGCTGATGTGCATAAAAGAACATCAGGTATGTATATATCTATATATATAAAACAGTTCCGTAACTGACTCATTCATTCACTGACTGAATGACATACAACGCACAGACCAAACCGCCGGACCTAAAGGGCTGAAATTTTGCATGGCGATTCTTCTAATAGTGTAGGGGTGCACTAAGAAAGATTTTTCAAAAATTCTTCTTATATTTTAAATTAAATTTTTAAGCTGTTTTTTAAACTTTTTTTACGTTTGCATTTAAAATAATACATTGAGGGTTATAAAATTTATATCACGAGAAAGATCCTAAAAATTCCTTCAAAATGAAATTTTTTTCGAATTTTTACCTCCATTTCCTGATTTTTGGTGAATTTTTAAAGATTAATTTTTAGAATTTAATTTATTAAATGCCGATCACGTGATTTCTTTTTCTGGTACTTGCAATAAATTTATCGCCACGTGCAAAAAAAAAATAGACCAAAAAATATTTTTTTCTTGCTAATGCGGCAGACGATTGGACTTTATTTTGTCTATAAAAATATCCCTTACGATTTTTTTATAAATATGTTTTTTTTACATCAATTGTATACATTGATCGTCGTATTTATTATAAATATATATATGTTTATTTTTTTGGAATTAATTGCATACATTGACCGTTGCATTTAATTTGAATGTACTCCGTAGCGAAGCGCGGGTATTCAGCTAGTCTATATATATATTCCAAACTGCATGCTTTGTTCATATGTGGTCCGAATAGCTTAAATAGTGAGATGACGCAGTGAAAAAAATTAAATATTTTTAATTTAACGAATTATTTAATACCTTACGAATGTCTTTCTTCCCTTCCAATTTTATGATTAATGCAATTTGTAACAGATTTCGAACCAAACTTGGGGAATAAATAGGTTTTAGGGGATGACTAATTAGTGGGTGTAAAAAATTTAATTCTTGAATTAGGGAGCGGGGACCGATATAACTCCCCTCAACGCAATTAGATCCAGGGCGATGGACGGGTAAAATGCAAGTAAGTGTATATAATCTCTCTATTCTAAAAAAAGTAACTGGCGCTGCCGGCAACGCCGCTGTCAAAAGCTTGTCACGCTATCTCCTCCGAAACCGCTGGGGGTATGGGGTCAAGACCGATACCAATGGATGAAGGAAAATGGGGGGACCAAAGTAAGACATGTCTCATATTCGTCGGACTTTAAGTTTTTTTTTAATTTTATGTTTTGTGGGAAAATATTGACTTTTTCATGTTCAGATTACGATAACTCGCCAAAAAAGGATCGTAGATTTTTTTTTACAATCTAAGACTACAGACATTTCTCCTTCAAACAAGACCTCATTTGTTTAAAAATAATTTAAAACAGACTGATATTTTTATTAAAATTGAAAACCCACTTTTTGGAAAAAAATTATGCGTTTCGAGATATATAAATTCGATGCTCTCAGACTTATTATGTTACAAAGAAAATATTTATATCAACTGGAAGATGAAAGCTTTCTCATTCATATGAACTTCATTTCAAGTCTCTATCTTAAAATTTCGATTTTTAATTGAATTTTAAAGAAATATTTCAAAAAAAAATCTTCTCATTCTCTTCCTTTGCAGAAGGACATGAAAGATCCAATTTTCACCCATAGGCGGGCTTCATCCATTTCGCCGGGAGGGGGGGGTGAGCTTCAACTGTAAACAAATGAATGACTCAATCGCTGTAAACAACTATTGAGTCATTCATTCACTTGATTCAGCACAGGAGCGAGCGTAGCGAGCCTAGGGGTGAAGCCCCTAATATTTAAAAAACTAGATCTTTCATACAAAAAACTAGATCTTTTGTTAACAACAGCATTATTTTAATGATTCATTGTAAAATAATACTTTTTACCGAAACACTTGCAATTTGAATCAAATCAAGAAACATTTTATGCCATGAAGCAGAAACATTTTATGCCATGATTTATGAATATTATTTTTATATCTCAAGATATCTTCATGCAGATAAATAGCAATATTTATCAATCTGCTTAACATATGACACGTCATATCAAAAATAGTGTATTAGGATTTTGATTATATTAGAAAATAAAGCATATAATAAATTTTTAAGTCATAAATTTTAGAATTATTTAAAAAAAGATTCTAAATGCATAATCTGAACTAAAGAACATTTAACTGGCTTCTTTAAGTAATAAATAGACTTAAACTGATTGAATATTTATTCTGAATAGCAGTTTTAGGTCTTTAATAACTTACAAACTAAAATAAAGACGTGTTTCAAGATGAATTCTACATGGAAAATTAGATGAAACACAACAATTATGAATTTAAATATCTCTAAAAAATAATTATATATATATATATATATATAAACATCCATCTATCCATCTCTGTGTTTGTATATGTCAGTAAATATATTTATATTATCATATTTAGCGTGTTAATATTTATGTAAATTTCAAATCATAGACTGCATTTTTGCGAAACCGACAAAAGTTTCTGTACGCCACAAAGTCAGGGTCAGGTTTTCAAATTCCCCCGTTGAGAAAATCTTTTCTCACGTATAGTCCAGGCGAAAGGTTTCTCTCCTGTGTGTGTGCGGAGATGTCGCTTTAAATCCTTCTGTTCACAATATCGTTTCTCACATACAGTGCATGCGAAAGGTTTCTCACCTGTGTGGGTGAGGAGATGCCTTTTAAGATGACACTGTTGAGAAAATTTTACCTCACATACAGGGCATGCGAAAGGTTTCTCTCCTGTGTGTGTGCGGAGATGTCGTTTTAAATCGTTCTCTTCACAAAATCTTTTCTCACATACAGTGCATGCGAAAGGTTTCTCACCTGTGTGGGTGCGGAGATGTCTTTTAAGAGAACCCTGTTGAGAAAATTTTACCTCACATACAGGGCATGCGAAAGGTTTCTCTGCTGTGTGTGTGCGGAGATGTTGTTTTAAATCCTTCTTTCCAAAAAATCTCTTCTCACATACAGTGCATGCGAAAGGTTTCTCACCTGTGTGTGCGCGGAGATGTCGTTTTAAATCCTTCTCTTCGGAAAATCTTTTCTCACATACAGTGCATGCGAAAGGTTTCTCTGATGTGTGTGTGCGGAGATGTCGTTTTAAATCGTTCTCTTCACAAAATCTTTTCTCACATACAGTGCATGCGAAAGGTTTCTCACCTGTGTGGGTGCGGAGATGTCTTTTAAGAGAACCCTGTTGAGAAAATTTTACCTCACATACAGGGCATGCGAAAGGTTTCTCTGCTGTGTGTGTGCGGAGATGTCGTTTTAAATCCTTCTTTCCAAAAAATCTTTTCTCACATACAGTGCATGCGAAAGGTTTATCACCTGTGTGTGTGCGGAGATGTCGTTTTAAATCGTTCTCTTCACAAAATCTTTTCTCACATACAGTGCATGCGAAAGGTTTCTCACCTGTGTGGGTGCGGAGATGTCTTTTAAGAGAACCCTGTTGAGAAAATTTTACCTCACATACAGGGCATGCGAAAGGTTTCTCTCCTGTGTGTGTGCGGAGATGTCGTTTTAAATCCTTCTCTTCAGAAAATCTTTTCTCACATACAGTGCATGCGAAAGGTTTCTCACCTGTGTGGGTGCGGAGATGTCTGTTAAGATTACCCTGTTGAGAGAATTTTACCTCACATACAGGGCATGCGAAAGGTTTCTCTCCTGTGTGAGTGCGGAGATGTGCTTTTAAAACACTCTGCTTAAGAAATATTTTCTCGCATACACTGCAGGAGAAAGATTTCTCTCCTGTGTGTGTACGGAGATGTTGTTCTAAACTATCATGTTGAGAAAATCTTTTGTCACACACAATGCAGACGAAAGGTTTCTCTGTTGTGTGTGTGCGGAGATGTTTGCTTAAATAACGCTGTCGAGAAAATATTTTCTCACATACAGTGCAGGCGAAATGTTTCTCTCTTTTGTGTTTGCGGAGATGTGATTGTAAAGCACCCTGCAGAGAAAATCTTTTCTTACATAGAGTGCACGCGAAAGGTTTCTCTCCTGTGTGTGTGCCGAGATGTGTTTCTAAAGCACTCTGCACAGGAAATTTTTTCTCACATATAGTGCAGGCGAAAGGAGGTTCTTCTGCGTATGTGCGGAGATGTTTTCTTAAAACATCCATTCGAGAAAATCTTTTCTCACATACAGTGCATGCGAAAGGTTTCTCTGATTTGTGGGTACCGAGAGAATTATCAGCAATGTGGTACGAATTATGCGTATTTAAGGCGGCCAACTGTGAAAATGTTTCATCGCATAAATTACATTCGAAAAGTCCTTCTTCGGTGCCAGGGGGGATCTGTGCAAGGGAACTTTGTACTTTTAGACAAATTCTGTCACATGAAGTGCATTCGTCGGCGGCTTCAGTAGGGTTCTGCTGGCAGGAATGTCTTTCTTTGGAAAGTCCTTTTATACTGGAAATACCCGCCATTTGCACTTCTGGGTGCTGACGTTTCTGTTCACGATGACCAGAAAACTAACTGCCCCCAATACGTCGGAATTCTAAATTTCTGGACACCACAAACATTTTAGTTTTGCATCTGACAATCTGCACCGGGTACCTGTAAAGAGAGCAGAAAGAAATCAAATGAGATATACTAACACTGTACCATGACGCATTTTCGTATTTTTCCCGTAAAATCGATAGCAATATATACAGAGGCTGTTCGCACATTTTTTAGACGATTTTGGTAAGCGGTAATAAAAAATGGTTTGCTGCAAAAGAAATACTTGCAATTGTACTATGTTTTTAAAAGTCAAAATTATCGTCTACGGCTTGAAAGTTTTGTTTTTATTCAAAATGGCGTTTTTAACAAAGCAGTGGTTCGAAGGCTACATTTATGCTCTTTCCGAAGAGAAATATGCATACTCCGTTATCCAAAAACGATGTGAGAGTCATGGTTTTGTGCTATCTAAAGCGTCGATAGGTAATATCGTCAACAAGAAAGGGAAAAAAAACGTTAAATTGGAGCCTCAAGTGGGACAAAAATTCCAAACAAGTATCCAAGGAAAAAACGGACATCTTCGACTATTGCAAAGGTACGTTGTTTAATGTTAAAAGAAAATCCCCCTAGTCAAAGGACAGTTGCAAAATCATTAAAATGCTCGGTGTCCACTGTAAACAAAATGATAAACGTTGATTTAAATCTTAAGAAAGCGAAAAAACGCAATGTGCATCGTCTTCTTCCAAATCATATCGCTGAATGCAGGACACGCTGCAGAATTCTATATGAGAAACACTTATCCAAAGAAAAATGGAAAACAATTGTCACAATAGATGAATCATGGGTGTATTTAAATGATTGCAACAAAAAAAGAGCCATTTATCATCATAAAAGGGGAGAAAAAAATTAAGTACATGGTTCAAAGAATCGAAAGAAAGTTTTTCTAAGGGATTCATGATTGTTGCTGGTTTTTCTTATAATGGCAAGTTAAAAATAAAGAGAGTGGGAAAAAATGTCGAGATTAACTCCAAATACTATCAGAAACATATTTTATCGCCAATTTTTCTGAATGAAATACCATCGCTTTACCCACAGTGCCATCAATCTGTGAGACTCCATCAGGACAAAGCTAGCAGTCACACATCAAAATCCACTGTAAATTTTCTAAAAGAAATGGAACAAAAAACTGGTATCAAGGCCATACCCTTCACTGATATCCCTACTAAATCTCCCGATGTATCACCTGTGGATTTTTGTGCTTTCGGACTTTTAAAATCTGCATTATCCAAACGTCGTCCCAAAACCCTTACAGGACTCTGGAAAGCTGTTCAGGAGGAATGGGATAGAATACCTCTTCTGACATTTCAAAAGGCATTATTATCCTGGAAATTGCGGTGTCGAAAGATAGTTCAGAATAAGGTATGTCAAATAGAACATTTAAAACACAAGAATTTTATGTAATTTAGTTTTGTGAATACAATATACATCGTCTAAAAAAATGTGTGAACAGCCTCTGTATAATGCTAAGTGTCCACTTGCGACAAAACAGTCTCGAGAGTAGACTCACAAATGGATAGAGGCCTGAGAGCAGCCTCGGCGCCAAGTATCAGAGATTGCAGCTGTCACAAGTGAACATGCTCATTCCTGCTTTCGTGACTTAGACTGGAGACTAAGTCAGTGTTGGAAGATTTTTTGTCAGAGCCGAGACTCAATTTCATTCTTTTATTTAATTTTTACCATGTTTTTATTAACTTGCTTGTTTTTATTAACTAACTTCCCGACTAGCTAGGCATTTGAAACTTTTAGAATAGCTCAGAACACGATGACAATGCATTTTTAAAATACTTTTAGCCATCTTTAAGCAGAATTAAAATTAATTTTCGGTTAATTTTTTTTTGGAGATTGGTGCAGCCATCTATCGACCGGAACGGGAACGAAAAGTTAAATGGAAGTTAACTTCCAATTAACTTCATTTTCTTTCAAGTTGATGGGATAATTCATCAAAAAAATTTAAAAGAGTATTTATTAATACATAGAACTGTCATACATAGAATATCATCTGCCTTCACAGGAAGTGAGTTTATGAGAAATTCAGCACTGGCCAGATTAATAACAGGTATCAGAGTAGCTGATAAATAATTTCATCAAAAATTCCAGCATGATTAATTCAGCTTCCCCCTTTCTGCTCTTCACTATCATTTCACGAAACTGGACCATAAAATCCAGGCTCGGGAAATCATCAGAGTAGACATAAATGTCAAGACTGTGATTTCAGATAGTTTGAAGTAGTCTCACAACAATCTTAATTTTGTTCTTTCTAAATTTTTATGCTACATTTGAAGAAGAAAATTATGGAATATCTTAAGGTAAGAGATCATAACGATCTCTTACCTTAAGTAAAATATTTATTGTAAATTATTGAACATAGATTGACTTGTTTGATATTTTACATCGTAGTATTTATTTTTCAAGTTTTCTTTTGATATGCAATGTTCTTTACGTTGGTAAAACTATGAATTTGTGGTTTATGTTAATTCAAAATATTTTTTGTTAGTTTTCGTCACTTGCTGTCAAAGTAATTTATTAAATAAAATTGTGAGGAAATTACAAAGTACATAGGATGTAGTCTTCGGTATATCATGAAATAATTGGAAATCTTATTGCTCCTACTGAAATTAGGCTGTACTTGAAATCCTAACACTTTAAAGTTTCTATACTTAATTTCAAGACATAAAATACACGAAGTTATATACATAAGAATAGTTGCATAAAAACATATCCTAAAGTATTGGAGAGATTATAGCACTATTATTTCCAGGCATTGGCATCTCTGAAAAAGGAGTGATTAGTGGAAACGAAGCCAAGATTCTCGAATGTTTTGGTATAAAGGATTGGTCTTTCTTAAACTGGTATGCATTTCATAGAGGAAATTGTTATCTAATGAATAAATAATATTTATTACACGTTTGTTTTTTGGAGGACTGGTGTAAAAGCATATTTGTTGAAAAATGGTTAATGGAAATGGATGTTAAGTAATGCAATGTTAAGTAATGGATGTTAAGTAATTCAAAATATTTTTTGCTAGTTTTTGTCACTTGCTGTCCTCTTGCAAGTTTATTCCTTTTAATCATATTAATGAAAATTTTTAAAAGTGAATTAAAAAAAAAATTAAATCAACAAATCAGGAACTTTCATGTACCAGTTTACTCTATTTTAGAAATGTATTTTATCACTGAATCTTTAATAATAGATTGAATTAAAATTTTCACGCATATAAAATTAGTTTATACATTTGTTTATGTAGAATATTCCTTTTCATATGAGTAAATGTAAATAAAAAAGATTGTGGTAATACTGGTTATACTTTTATGAATATTCCTTTTTCTTCTGTTTTTGCTTATTAAAAAAACATTATATGATTGCTGTTTTAATGCCCGATGGATTGAATGTTTTATGTTTATTATGCAATACATTAATAATTTTATTTAGGAAACTCCAGCTGTTCTCAATCATTATCAGAATATTCTGGCTCTCCCCTTCAAGGTTCCAATCCTCGTATTTCTTCACCGAAACTTAATCAACAGTCTATCATGAGGAATATTGGTATCAATAATAATAATTACAAGATATAAAGAACTTTTTATATACCATGTTTTTAAATTTTCCGTTGAATCCTATAAACTTGACAATTCTACGTATTAATAAATACTTTTTAAAATTTTTTTTGATGAATTATCTCATCAACTTGAAAGAAAATGAAATTAATTGGAAGTTAACTCGCGTTTAACTTTTCGTTTCTGTCCCGGCCGATAGATGGCTGCACCAGTCTACAAAACAAAATTAACTGAAAATAATAAAAACATGGGTAAAAAAAAATCTGCTTAAAGATGGCTAAAAGTATTTAAAAAATGCATTGTCACCGTGTTCTGAGCTATTCTAAAAGTTTCAAACGTCTAGCTAGTCGGGAAGTTAGTTAAAAATCGATCGCAAGACTTGTACTGGACAAACACACAAACAAGAAAGCAAGATAATAAAAGCATGGTAATAATTTAGGCAGTTCAGTATGTTCTCAGTTATCTACAGAATATGACGGCTCTTCTCTTGTAGTTTCAGATTTCAGTGGCGTAGCGAGAGGGGGGGGGGGGGCAAGGGGGTCTATCATGTCCCAGGCGCCAGACTGTACCCAAGACCACGGGGGTGGGTGAGTGCCAGTTGTGCTCGCTGCGTCACTGTCAGGTTTCTCTACTTCTAGAGCTTCACCCAAGGAAAATTAAACTGCCACCAAAGACCTTTTTCACAAATACGACCGTAATTTTTACCCTATATTACGCGTTGTTCTAAAATGAAGGGTCGAGGTCAAAAACTGGAAGAAAGAGACGAATCTACGCAGAAACACATTTAATCACTTCACTAGACGCACCACACACGTACGTGTTGCACAGACCACAGACAAAAGCGGGATTGTAACTCACTCTCCGCCTTCCCAGCAAGCACTGCGTCGCCCCCCCCCTACATAAACATACATCATGAAGTTAAAGAAGGAGCGTAAGGTTCGATGGGGAATTCTTCGAAAAATGGACCAATTATGGTCGCTCACCGGCAGATGGCGCAACATGTCAACAATGGGCCGATTTTTCATTGCGTTGTATGGCCGTGTGGTTTTTAAATCATTTTTAAAAATTTAAATATATATATCTATATATATATATAAGTGTATATATATATCTATATATATATATATATATATATATATATATATATATATATATATATATATATATATATAAATATATATATATATATATACATATATATGTACATATATATATACATATATATATACATATATATATACATATATATATATATATATATATATATATATATATATAAATATATTATATATATATATATATATATATATATACATATATATATATATATATATGTATGTATAAATATATATATATATATATGTGTATAAATATCTATATATATATATGTGTAAATATATATATATATATATATATATATATATATATATATATATATATATATATATATATATATATAAATATATATATATATATATAAATATATATATATATATAAATAAATATATATATATATAAATATATATATATATATATATATATATATATATATATATATATATATATATATATATATATATAAATATACAGTGATTTCCGCTTATAAGAATCACGTTTGTTATCACTGTTTTTGATTCTTATAAGCGGTTGATTCTTATAACCGAAACTTCCCTTTGGACAGGCACACATACACAAATATATACTTGTACATATATATAAACACACAGGCACATATATACATAATTTACCATTAAATACTCTCTAATTTACGTTATTTATCATTTATTAAAATTATTTTTTATAATTTTAAAAATACTCAATTTCTAAACAAATAATATAACTCAATTTCTAGACCTATAAGTAACAACACATGATTATAAAATCAACAAGAGGCAGCTTCTCTTTGACTACACTTTTGAAGAGCATCCTATCTAATTAACAAGTTCTGTTTTTCAGAAAAACTAAGAGTTTTCCTTGTTTTTATCATATTTGAATTCGACTATCAAAAAGTTCTAACACTAAATGGCAATTTTGTTAGAAAACTAAAGTGAATGCTAGCGACGTGTGCTTATTACAGTCTCAGACGAAGATTCACTTTATAGCTTACGTTTCACGGTTTGATTCTTAATCAAACCGTGAAACGTTTGATTCAGCATCTGGTTCATCTGATTCAGCAAAATGGATCCGTTTACGTTTCACGGTTTGAAGTGCTGAATCCACTGTCCCGTTTGCGTAAGTGATGGTGGACACTTCGCGGAAGATTTATGTGTTTCAGGGTCCAGAAATCCGCAACCAGGAAGTAAGTGGTGGCAAAAAAAGGAGTGCCTGTCTGGAGAAACGTGAAATCGGACCCGGGAGGGTTAGATGCCCCTGGGTAAAGCTAATAAGACAGTGTTTAGCAAAAACGTATAAGGAGAAACTCTTATGTTATGTCTAAAGGAATGTATTTTACGACTGTTTTCCACCCCAAAGTTTTATCAATCTTTCTTTTCAAAAACTTAAGAAATAATTTCGTACCTTTTGAGAGCTCAAGTGGCATTTTTTGGAAAAATGAAAGGAAGGCGAAGATTGCAAACTGATTCTTATAACCGGTGGATTGATTCTTTAAAGCGGAAATTTTAACATGGAAATAATACATTTGTTTTTGTTTTTGCGATATTGATTCTTATAAACGGTTGATTCTTATAACCACTGATCACTATAAGCGGTGGTTACTGTATATAAATATATATATATATATATATATATATATATATATATATATATATATACATACATATATATATACATATATATATATATATATATATATATATATATATATATATATATATATATATACATACATATATATACATATATATATATATATATATATATATATATATATATATATATATATATATATATATGTATGTATAAATATATATATATATATATGTGTATAAATATCTATATATATATGTGTGTAAATATCTATATATATATATATATATATATATATATATATATATATATATATATCTATATATATATATATATATATCTATATATATATATATATATATATATATATATATATATATATATATATATATATATAAATATATATATATATATACATATATATATACATATATATATACATATATATATATATATATATGTATGTATAAATATATATATATATATATATATATATATATATATATACATACATATATATATATATATATATATATATATATATATATATATATATATATATATATATCTATATATATATATACATACATATATATATGTATATATATATCTATATATATATATATACATATATTTATGCATATATATGTATAAATATATATATATATATATATATATATATATATATATATATATATATATATATACATACATATATAAATATATATTTATACATATATATTTATACATATATATGTATAAATAAATATATATATATATATATATATATATATATATATATATATATATATATATATATATATATATATATATATATATTATTAAGTTGAATAAATGAATTCATATTAAATGCGCACTTTAAAAAAAAGTTTTCTCTTAAAAAGTACGAAAAATGCATACTATGGTTTCCGTGTCAAAACCCTGAGCTTTGAGCGAGCGCCATCTATTGGCGGCGACCAAATGCGAGACACATTTTTAACACTGAGCTTCCCCTCCTGCAGCTTCATGACATACATAAAACATTGTGGCGACTATTGCTGACAGGCAAAAGGAAATGTACGAGAGAGGCCTCATTTCTGATAACCTTAATATTGGCGTTGGTGTTAAAACTGTTCACTTAGGACGTATAAAGACTATTTCAAAATCATTTGTAATGGATATAGAAATGCAATCTGATAGTGACACATGCACTAGTGGCATCAATAGTTTTTACTTATTGCCTGGTAGTTTTAGCATAGTACGTTGTGTGGATAACTGCGAAACATTTTCTGGGGAAGTTGTAAAGTATTTAAGTAGCAATCACATTTTATTTATCTCAATCGTTTTCTACTGTATTTTTCATTATTTTTTTCATACCTGTTTTGCACTAAAGTACCTGCATAATTAAATTTATGTAAGGAACTAACCAGCGTTTCCTTTACATTATATAATATTTAGCATAATTTTTTTAATTTTTATTTTTGTCACTCTTTTCACCTGTCAGTATATAATATTAGCTTTAAGCTTTGTTTCATTCCCAGCTTTTTGTAGAAAAAAATAAAATTCTGTTTTTAGAAACAGATATTATACATTTTTCTATAGTATTACTTGAGCTTCGGAATGACTTTTCTTCAAAACATCATTAAATTGGGGGGGGGGAAAATTCTGTATATAACATTATTTTAAGTATGCTCTAACGTTCCTGTGATATATCTTTTAACACTTCTCATTGCTATATTATATATATAGAAAAATAGCTTTTGCAATTAAAAAATTATCTTTTCTCTATTTTAAATGTCTGTAATTTTTTTTTCTCTGCATACATTCAGTTCAAAGTAGAAAAAAAAAATTATCCTGACGAAAACAAAAAATTAAATTGTTGCTTTACTATATACATTACTTATCAATTGATGCTGTTTCACACATCATTCCTTTGTTTTTAAAGCTCCTATTTATGTAAGCAAAATTTTAAAAAAATCACTTAAAAAGTTATATAAGACCATTATAGTACAGGTAACCCTCCTATAACACGGTAGACAGGTTCCTAGAAAATGCCGTGTTGTGTGAAACCGTGTTATATGAGACACAGAGCCAGTACAGAAAGGGGGGGGGGGGGGGTACGTTCCAAAAACTTATAAAACAAACAATTTTTTTTTTTAAATTGCATATAAGCAACTTAATTTTTATTAAAAATATAAACGTATGTATAACACAAAACGAAAAGAAACAAAAAATATTATTTTCATTTAATGCGACCTTAATTTAATAAATTTCTTCCTCATCACTGCTCAGTAGAATCAAACGAGAACGTTTTTTCTGTTGAACGATATCAGCTTCACTTTCAGAACATTTTTCCTTCATTTAGATATTTTGCAACGTCTAACTTATTTATACATTTTCATGTAAAGCCACTATAGTCCCTTATTCCTTCCCGTCATTATTTTAAGGTAATTTAGTTTTTAAATGTGTTAAACAAAAATCCTATTATCTAGTGCTGTAGAAGTACAGTGTTGTACAAAGGTTTTCGCAATTTTTTTAATCGTGTTGGAGAGAAACCGTGTTACAGGTTGCAGTGTTATACGAGGGTTCCCGCAATTTATCCTATCGTGTTAGAACGAAACCGTGTTGTAAGATACCATGCTGTAGGAGGGCTACATGTACATCTTTTTTCATCAGCTGAGACTGTCTGTATGTTAACAAATATCCTAAGAATTTGTTATTTCTGTGTTGAGACAAGTAATTAGAATGGTGTAATGTTAGGTCAGTTTAACCCACTGGTCTAATATTAGACTGTTGTCTGATGTGATCTGTTTACCCTAGGAATTCTATCAAATATATTCAGAGGTCTGCAGGTGGAAAGAGCATTACATAACTGAAATTTCTGACATTTATGTGAAAATTTTAAACCAAGTATCAAGCTTCTCTTATCTCATCAAAATGTTTATAAAAGCTCGGTTATGGAGCTTTTTTTTTTTTTTAAATAAAGAATATTACTCACAAAAAATTGTGATTTTACCTGAACTGTATAAACACAAAAAATTTTTTTTGTTTCAGGGCTTCTTAAATTTTTTTTTTCAAGTGAAATGCTCTTGCAGATTTCTGATTGTCCGTTAAATATTTCACCTATTTCCAAGAGAAAACACTATGGAATTTTTATTTCCCTCTTGAGTTTTGTTTTCCTCCATTTCGATGTATATGAATAGTGAATAATGAAACTGACTGATATGGCTTTAAAATAAGCATTGCAAAAGTGAACCTGATATTTTAAGTCTCAATGCATTATGTCATTTTGATAAAAGATAATGTGTGTTCATTTATACCTACCCATGAAGCTATTTATATTCAAAAGTCAGATTTTGGTGTTGTGAACAATGAATTATTATAATAGCTATATAATAAAAAAATTATTTTTCTAGACTATTAATTACTGACATAAACTGCTGCTTACTTGGTGAGCCCCCCCCCCCCCAAAATAAAAATAAAAATAATAAAAATAAAATAAATAAATAAATAAAAATGTTTCGGGTGGGTTTCATAAGCATAGTCCTTTGGAACAATATTCAAGTGACAAGATTTAGATTGTCAATAGAAATTTTTCTGATTTTTGGTATTTATAGCCAGCAAAATGAAGATTTGAAATAACTGCATTTTTAAGCTAAATTTGCAAATTGATAATGCTGTAGTGAGGTGCAAAATTGTTTTTCTTGAGTAATTGCCACGCTATATTCCACAACTGTAAAATCCATAACTGTTTAAAATCCATAACTGTAGATTTTGGGTATATATCTACTTTGCATAATAACAATAAAAATATGTCTTGTTTACCCTCTGCCCTTGTTTCTGATAAATTTCATGCAACTAAAACTTAATTTTCAAATATTAATGTGTACTTTAATTAGGTAAAAATGAGCAAAAGTTAAAATTATAAAAAAGCATGATTTCAAAATATTAAATGGTGCATTAAAATACTGAAAATTATAAACTTCATCTATTCATATAAAACTGAAATTTTAAAAAAATGAATGCGAAGGGTGAGCCTGGACCTCAGATAATATTTGCTCACTATTTGGTGAAATTGGTGAGAATCCTACTTTTGTATCATCTTCGGAGTTAAGCTTGTTTGTTGTTAATAATATATTTAGAATTATCAAAATCTACAAGGAACAAAAATTCGAAAAGGAACAGAAATACAAAATTCTCAAGAAACAAAAATGTTTAACAAATAAATATTTTAAGATTAACAATAAATAAACACTTTGGATGAAATTGGAATGAATATTTCAAAATGTTTTGAGATAATGAAAATACAATGGTGGGAACATTTGACTAGCTGGAAGATACTGAATAACTGCATAATACATTACCAAGAACATCTGCCCGACAGGCAGATATTTAAACATACATTAGTAGGAATATCTGTCAAATAGACAGACAATGTTCTAGAAAAATGGCATGTATCTGAACCATAGAATGTTCAGAAGGTCGTGAATAGGAGTCTCGAATCACCTGTTCCACAGTGAAGACAAGATGTTGACTGAAGCACTTGTAGACTCACAGTACACAAGGTAGAAAGGTGGGGCTCAAACTTTTAATAAAGAAACCATAGCTGTCTGAGGGACAGATGTTCTGACCCAAGGGTTAATACAGCTTTTGTAAAACTTGAAATGTTTCTAATGAAGAAATCTTTAGAAGCTGGGTGAAGAGAAAATTAAACATTTGTAATATATAATACATTATTAACTATGTACAGTTCTGAAGTGTTAAATAATTTATTTCTGCTTTAATCAGAATTTCAATTTCAAATATCAAGTATTACTTTTAAATCATCTTCTTAGAAATACATTGATTTAAAACTTTAAATAAGCATATTATAATGAATGATGTACCCTAAAATGATGAATATTCAGGCATATTGCATTTAATGCTGTTGCTGTTATCTTTGTCGCAATGAAAGATGAGCATTGATGTAATTTATTAAAGGTTGTCATCAAATATTTTAACATGGAAGAAACAAAGAAGCAAAAAACTAAAAAAAAAAAATTACTTCAAATATAATATTAATTTAACAAAGTAGTTCTCTAACAGAGTAGTGAAACAAGAAAGAAATGCCTAAACCGCATATTGCTGCTCATAGTATCAAGCTGTAAAAACTCACCAAATTTGGTGCCAGTTCATCATTTATACGGAAAATTTAATTATTTAATCAGTTTTATCTATAAGTTTCGCATGAAATCAACAGTGTATACCATCGATTTCATTGTAATTTTTAAAATTTAATGCACATAAATGATGATTTGTTAACATCAATAAGCTTTAGATATTTTAACAGGTATATTTTAAGTGTGGAATCAAATTTAAAAAACACCAAACACATAAATATTGGGGAAAAGTACTGGATTTTTTATAGCAACAAATTTGGTGATAATATACATGGTTTTTTTGTTTATGTTCTACAACAATGGGATTGTAATCTTTATAATAAATGTTTCTATTATTCAGTTTAATGGCTTATACAGTTCTGTCATACAATAACAGTAAAAATAACCTGTAAATTAAACTTACTTGAATATTGTTTATTTCTCTAGCACTTAGATCAATGTTATTTAAGTACATGGTCCATTCTAAAAGCTGCGAAATTTTGTCGCCAACTTCTTTTCTCTTTTAATTATTTTGATTACACGGAACTGAACGCAATAAGCAATATAAGCAAGAAGCGATAAATCGCAAAGATCCGGACCAGCACAAGAGTCCTTCTGCCTTTTGCGCATGCGTTTGTGAACTTGGGATTTGTTTTGTTTGTCAGTGTGTTTCTGTTAGATTCTTTGGCCGTACTGTTTTTTTAGTGTTGCTTGAAGTCAAAATAAAATCTTATAATTTTATTTCATGAGATTATATTTGGTATTCCCCCAGTGATTGAGGAATATAGGAATTTTAACGAACTTTGTTTGCAAACAACTCCATATTTTTCCTTTTGTTACAAGTAGCATACTCGACTGGTTCGAAAGTAAATCCCAAATCTGGGAAATATAATCGCGCGCAAAATAATCGTTGTGACCGAGTGTTTCATTCGAATGATTCACTGGCGTACTATAGAAATACATCGAGTGATTCACTCGAGTGAAATAATCGATTCAGAATAACTCGAGTGAAATTGTAATAATCGAACTACTCGAATGATTTTTATAATCGAGTTATGCGAGTGATTAATTCGAATAGTCGTCCATCGCTACTGGCAACATTCGTTTGTTTACAATATAGCACAGTGCGTGAGTCAAGCAGGAATTCGTAGCTCTCGCAGTAAGTTATGATTTTTGCATTGTTTTCAGTTATATATTGTACTTTTGTAGGAATTTTAAAGAAGTTTTTAATTCTTCTATTATGATATAAATAATTAAAATTGAAAAAAAGTTATATTTTTGGATTTAATTTGCTTTTAAATACATCCATTCAAATGGATGTTGAGTCTCAATTCATCAAATTCATGAATGCTACAGTTACATGAATTGTTAAAAATATCCTTAAAGTTATATATGCAATTGAAAAACTAGTAGATGTCATTTATAGCAATTGTAGAATTTTTATAGGGTTTCTGAAACAATAGGTTTCAATACTTCCATTTCTTCGACCAGCATATAGCTATCTACGTGTATCTACATCTTTTATGGACTTCAATTGGTCATTATTCTGAATCATTTTTATATCTGTCAAGTCGATTTCTAGTACCAATGTATGTTTTCAATGTTCGTTCTGTGGAATCATCTGGAATAAACTTGTCTAGCTTTGTTACCATGTATCTTTCACACGGTACCTCTTTTCTTTGCACCGTGTATGTTTTACATTCTATGTTATCTCATTGAATCATCATTTGGTAAGTCAAGTTTCAGTAGGTATTTAGCTCTATTAAACTAATTTAAAGGAGTTTTTCAGAAACTTTCAAAATGCTGGCCTCTTTTCACAAGTGAATCTCTGTGATAGATCTATTTCAGATTTTGGTTTTAATTACTCTTAACTTGCTACGAGAATAAGCAACAGTCTGGAAAAACTTTTACTTAGCCTCCTTATTTCTTTGCTCTCTGAATACAATGACTTCTGATTCATCAAGTCGGTTGTTAAAAAATATGTCTTAAGTACAATAATCAAACTGTTTGTGCTATTTAAAAACACTAATAACAGGTTAGAGAGAGAACTAAGCTTTTAATAACTATTTTGTAGACATACATCATGCAACGATCGAATGTACAAAAAACTTTGATGCGATGCCAAATACAAAAACAAGATAACGTGTTGCCACAAAACAAGGAAATAATATCACATTCACCCCCCCCCCCTTTATTTTTAGTCCCTGACATAGCCCTTCAAATAAGCAGGAGGTTGTCTAAGGCGAACAGGTCGCAATGGTGGAGTGTCCAAGTTCGTTTCAGCTATGTCTCCTGATGAGATAGCTGAGTCATTTACTGGCTGCACTTCAGAATCCAGTAAGAAGCTTTTTTCGTTAACCCCTTCGTCGTTAGAGAAATTGGTAGGATCTCCTTTAGGAGCTAAATGCCTAAGAGAAACGGTTGTCTCTCCGCAAGTTTTACATGAGCGTAATCAGGGTTTGCCTCAATTAGTTCAACTTCTTGGACAAGTGGTTCATATTTGTTCGTACGCACCTGATTTCTCATTAGAACTGGACCTGGCTGAGTAAGCCACGTAGGGATAGAACAGCCATTATGTGATCTCCGAGAGTGAGAAAACATTCGCTCGTGGGGAGTAGCATTAGTTGTAGTACACAACAAAGAGCGAATGGAATGAAGGGCAGACTGCACAACTCCTTCCCACTGTTCAGTCCTCATGTTATTAGACCTTAAAGCAAGTTGTATGGTCTTCCAAATTATTCCGTTATAGCGTTCCACTTGTCAATTTCCAGCTGGATTGTAAGGGGTCGTACGGCTTGTAGCTATTCCATGAGATGTTAAGAAAGATTTCAACTCGCGAGACATGAAAGCTGATCCACTGTCAGAGTGAATGAATGATGGCATTCCGAAGATGGAAAAAATATTCTGTAAATTCGATATTACAGTAGTTGCAGAAATATCACTACAAGGGATGGCAAATGGAAATCTTGAAAATTCATCAACAATGGTCAAGATATAACGGTTTCTTGAAGCACTAGGGAGGGGTCCCTTAAAGTCCAGATTCAGCCTTTCAAATGGGGATGTAGCTTTCACAAGCGTTCCTAAATTTTTGCAAAATCTGGGCTTCAATTCACTACAAACCAAGCAAGAATTTGTGACTTTCCTCACATCGTCTAAAGAAAATGGAAGATTCTTACAACGAATCCAGTGGTGCATTCGTGTAACTCCTGGATGACACAGAGAGTTGTGCAACTCACTTAAATCTACTCGGGAGGTTACAGCCCCTGTAATGCGAGATAATGTATCGGCAATTATGTTTTGTTTTCCCGGACGATAAATTATGTCAAACTTAAAACTTGCCAGTTCAAGTCTCCAACGGATTAATTTTTCATTTTTAATCTTGCTGCTATGTCTCTGATCAAACACAAAAGAGACAGCTTGTTGATCCGTGAAAACTTCGAAATGCTTTCCCATCAAGAAATGTCTCCAATGGCGCAGAGACTCGACGATAGCATATGCCTCTTTTTCTGGGGATGAATGCTTCTGCTCAGACGTGTTCAAAGTTCTTGAGAAAAAGGCAACCGGACGGCCAGCTTGACTTAATATAGCTCCAATTGCAAAGTCTGATGAGTCAGTTTCGACTCTAAATGGAATGTCGTCTTCGATTGCGGCCAAAGTAGCATTAGCCACATCCTCTTTGAGCATATTAAATGCAGACACAGCCTCTTCAGAGAGAGGAAACTGTTTCTTCCCCAGCAAAGGGCGTATTTTTTCTGAGAACTTTGAGATCCACCGGAAATAATGGGCAAACATACCCAAAGCACGTTGTAAAGCCGAGGAGTGTCTAGGGACAGGCATATCCATCAAAGGTTTCAGTCGTTCAGGATCGGGTCTAATTTTACGATCACTTACGATGTAACCCAGCAACTGGACCGAATTAGCTGAATAATTACACTTTTCTTCATTAAGGGTCAAATTATATTTCTTCACCACAGCTAAGAATTTTTTTAGGTTATCATCATGTTCCCTTTGATCTTTGCCACAAACAGTAACATCATCGATGAATGGATACGTAAGATCAACTCCTTCATCCTCGATAATTTTGTCAATGACTCTCTGAAAACATGTTACACCATTTGTAACACCGAAAGGGACACGCAAGAAATGATACAATTTACCACAAGCTTCAAAAGCTGTATAATGTCTTTCGCTGTCAAGAATAGGAATTTGGTGATAAGCACTTCGGGGATCGATCTTACTGAATACTTTGTTTTTTGAAATTTTTAATATTATATCTTCGATCTTAGGCAGAGGGTAAGCATCTAATAAAGTGAATTTGTTAATTGTCTGTGAGTAGTCAATTACCATTCTGGGTTTGTGATTTTCTCCTCTAATCACAAATGCTTGAGCTCTCCATGGAGAGTTACTCGATTCAATGACACCTTCTTGAAGAAGTTTCTGAATTTCCTTAGTCAAAAAATTATTGTCTTCATACGTATGACGTCTTGACTTAGTAACTACCGGTTTACAATCTGGATTCAAATTTGAAAAAAGTGATACGGGAGGCACTTGTGCAACAGCTAAAGAACAAATTGTTAGGGGAGGTTTGTTACCCTCAAATCCAATCTCTACAGATGAATGTCCTTTTAGGATGTCATGACCTATCAATACATCGGTGCACAGGTCTTTCATAATTAACAGTTCCGCATCCTGATAAGTGAAATTTTCTATTCTTAAGTTTACTTTGCAACAACCTACTGCTTCAGTAACCATAGAGGAATTAGCCATCGATATTTTCCCCAAATATGGTTCTATTTTGACTTTACATTTAGCTACATGTTTCTCATTCAAAAAACTTAGGGAGCTCCCCGTGTCGATTAAGGCATTAAGCTGAATATGGTTGACTGATGCCCTAATTATTGACTTCTGAAGGCAATGAACAGCTCCAGAAACAGATGCCAGTGTGTTTGTACATGCTGTCACCGTAGGGTTTCTAGCAGACCTCGCTTTACAAACCCGTTGATAGTGTCCCTTTTTGCCACACTTTCTACACATGGCATCTCTGGCCGGGAAAAGGCTTCTGGAATGAAGATCGTTTCCGCAGAAAAAACATTTTTGAAATTTTGGTGAGGAAGCAGCTGATGTAGGTAGAGTTTCATCTACCTGAAAAGAACGATCTTCAACCACCGCAGACAACGCAGAATTGGAATGTTCCAAATACGAGGCCGCCTGAACTTCAGCCGATTCAAGGGCTCTGGCTTGTTCAAAAGCTTGATCCAGAGTCATACAAGTATTCTCAAGGAGTCGTTGACGGATACGCGGGCACCTTAATCCCCGTATGAAAGCATCACGGATATAATCTTTGCGATAATCTTCCGCTTTAACATCAGTAAATCCGCAATCTTTGCTCAGTTGGTTCAGGATTTGTAAGTATTCGCCTACTGTTTCACCTGTTTGTTGATTTCGCATCGACAAGCAATGTCTAGCGAATATAATATTTCGTTTCTTAATGTACAACTTATCCAGAATTGAAACTGCTTCTGTATAATCTGTGCAATCATTTATGAACTGAAACACGGTCGAACTAACATAATTGCACAGTAGAGGTAATTTATTATCTTCTCCGATGTTTGTTATTGTTGCAAGGAAGTTTTCGAAAGTCTTTTTCCAATGGCTCCATTTTTGTTCCGCGTTAGCGTACGTAGGATCAATATCAAATCGTTCTGGTTTAAGAAGCTGCTCCATGATAAATCGTCCAGCATTCAAAATTTCAACAAAAAAAATAGTTATTAAAATTGTGCTATTTAAAAACACTAATAACAGGTTAGAGAGAGAACTAAGCTTTTAATAACTATTTTGTAGACATACATCATGCAACGATCGAATGTACAAAAAACTTTGATGCGATGCCAAATACAAAACAAGATAACGTGTTGCCACAAAACAAGGAAATAATATCACACTGTTGTAGTGAGATTTCACTCCAAAATGCCAATTTTTGCATTTTTCTCCCTTCAAGTCTTCAGTTTGTTCTGTACGGAAGCTATACACTGCAGGTATGCAAGATGCTTTATATTCATAGCAATGAAAATGCGAGGGCAGGGAAAGCTGATGAAGAGGTTAGTATGTCCGAGGTTCCTTAATCATTGTAACGTGTTCTTCCAGGACTGTTTTCTGGTACATCTTTCCCCCTACGCTCTCTTGCATTAGAGTTTTGTCCTTCCTTCCGCCAAAATAAAGTCTCTTCAGTGGTTCCAGCTGTCTTTCATTTCCTTGTTGTTATTCTTTCCGAATTTTTTCCCTCTCTCTTCTTATTTTATGTCTATCAATTACAATTAAAGTGTCTGTTTCGGTAATCATCCCCAAATATTCCAAAACAGTGCTTGCAATGATGGCTCCAGCCCGATCTGAATCTCCAGTTCTGTCACAAGCTATAGCTACTGCCTACTGCTGGGTATCGACTTGATCGTAACGTCTTTTTCCCTTCAGATTGAGTCATCCTGGATGTGGATGGGGAAGGCTTCAAGTAATCTGTGTCACTATCGGAGTTATGTGGATCCAAGTCAGAATCTGGATCAGGAAATATGAGCCTACATGGAGTAACAGATGGCGAAACGTTTATTTTAAGACTTAATGTTTCTGTCTCTTTCTGCTTGCTATCGGCTCATTTCCTCAGCTTTCAGTTTCTTTTAAGTCAACTGCGCCTATGGACATTTGCCTAAGTGCCCGTTGGTCTATAAGAAAAGTTCTTTCTATTTCAGGGTTCCTATTATGCTTTGCGCAAGAACATTTGTTAAAAGAAACACACTTACATGAAGAAATGTCGAGCAATTTCCGTGAGTCTTTCACGAAGGTTTTAAGCTTCGTTTGTAAAGTTGTTGTTGACAATGTTTTCATGCCAAAATATTTCTTTACCTTTCTGAACGCAGTGTGTCAGCTGCTGCCTTTCTGTATTAAGTTTCAAATTGCCTCTGTATTTTATTTAAGAACAAAATGACGAGTTGCATACAAAACAATGGAAATACGTATTTGTAACTCTATGGTAAAAATCTGCTAAAACTCACGGCCGAAATGGAGACGGAAGATATTTTTTGTTTTTCCCAAAACTTTTCATACGTGACCTACCCACCAGTACCCAACTTTTCCGCACTAGGGCAAAAACAAAATCGAAAACTTTTTTTTTACGCTCCGCGCTAATATGCACCCATGTCCATAAATTAAAGATAATTCTGAATCACGCGGAAATCGAACTCAAAATTAAAAATTTCACCTGTAGAATTATCACACACTTCTTCAAGAATAATATGCAAATTACAGGAAGCCACCAGATGACGCCAATACTACGTCACAATGACGAGAGTGTAAGAGTGGGGAATATAAGGAATGGTGGCAAAGAAGTAAAATTGTTCACAAGCGTTCTGTATGCCGCTCAGTGCCATAACAGAATAGTTATAACACAGAGGACGCATGTGGATGATTTTTTACGTGGAAGAATTATCGGCCGCCTGGAATGTGGGCGTACTCAGATGGAAGTATCCGAGGAACTTGGAATTGCCCAAAGTGTCATCTCTAGGCTTTGCAACGATTCCAAGACGATGGAAATGTCAGTAGACGTTACAGTACAGGTCGCCCACGAGTTGCAACGCCGAATGAAGACCGGTAATTGGCAGTAACTACCAAAAGAAGCTGACGGAGCACAGCATCCGACCTGTCTCGTCAGCTGTCTGCAGTCACGGGTAGCACAGTTTCAAGGCAAACCGTGTACAGACGTTTGGGAAATATTGGTCTATATGCTCGCAGGCCGGTCAGATGTGTTCCGCTCACGGCAACTCACTGTCGGCAGCGATTAGCCTGGAGTATGTGGACATCGTCACAGTGGGCTTGTGCGATGTTTTCCGACGAGTCCAGGTTTAGTTTGCAGTATTATTCACGTCGGACTTGCATATGGAGAACGTCAAGTACCCGTTACCACCAAGACAACATCATTGAACGACACCGCTACGGTGGTGCAGGATTGCTCGTTTGGGGTGGAATTATTCTGGGCTCCAGATCAGATCTGCTTGTTCAAATCGGAAACCATGAACGGCCACATTTATCGGGACATCATTCTGGAACAACATGTACGTTTGTTTAGGGGTGCCATGGGCGCAGAATTTGTGTTTATGGATGACAACGCCTGTCCTCACCGAGCAAACATCGTAAACGAATGCCTTGAATCTGAGGATATCACCCGTGTGGAATGGCCAGTATTCTCACTTGACATCCCCTAGAAATAAGCCCCAATGCGTCTTTTCGGCAAAAATTGATATAAGACCCGGTCTTATTTTCGGGGAAACACGGTATGTACAAATAAATATAATTGTAATTTATAATTATACAATCATATGTAAGTATAATTACATTTATAATTAAACTAGCTGAAAACCCGCACTTCGCTACGGAGTACATTCAAATTAAATACAACGGTTAATGTATGCAATTAATGCCAAAAAAAATAAATATATACGTATATATATTTAAAATAAATACGACGATCAAGATATACAATTGATGTAGAAAAAAAAATATATATTTATAAAAAAATCGTAAAGGATATTTTTATAGACAAAATAATGTCCAATCGTCTGTCGCATTAGCAAGAAAAAATATTTTTTTGTCTATTTAGTGGTTATGCACGTGACGATAAATTTATTTAAAGTACCAGAAAAGAAGTCACGTGATCGGCATTTAATAAATTAAATTCTAAAAATGAATCTTTAAAAATTCACCAAAAATCAGAAAATAGAGGTAAAGATTCGAAAAAGACCTCATTTCAAAGCAAGTTTTATGTTCTTTCTCGTGATATAAATTTTATAACCCTCAAATTATTATTTGAAATGCAAACTTTAAAAAAAGTTACTAAAACAGCTTAAAAATTTAACTTTAAAAAATCTAAGAAGAATTTTTCAAAAATCTCTCTTAGTGCACCCCTACACTATAAGAAGAATCTCCACGCAAAATTTCAGCCCTTTAGGTCCAGCGGTTTTGTCTGTGCGTTGTATGTCAGTCAGTGAGTCAGTTACGGAACTGTTTTATATATATAGATAAGTTTATGTATAACTAGCTGAAAACCCGCGCTTCGCTACGGAGTACATTCAAATTAAATGCAACGGTCAATGGATGCAATTAATGCCAATATATATATATATATATATATATATATATATATATATTTATAATAAATACGACGATCAATATATACAATTGACGTAGGAAAAAAATATATATTTATAAAAAAATCGTAAGGGATATTTTTATAGACAAAATAATGACCAATCGTCTGCCGCATTAGCAAGAAAAAAAATATCATTTTGTCTATTTAGTTGTTATGCGCGTGACGATAAATTTATTTAAAGTACCAGAAAACGAAGTCACGTGATCGGCATTTAATAAATTAAATTCTAAAAATGAATCTTTAAAAATTCACCAAAAATCAGGAAATGGAGGTAAAAATTCGAAAAAAATTTCATTTTGAAGGAATTTTTAGGATCTTTCTCGTGATATAAATTTTATAACCCTGAATGTATTATTTTAAATGCAAACGTAAAAAAAGTTTTAAAAACAGCTTAAAAATTTAATTTAAAAAAATCTTTGAAGAATTTTTTTTAAATGTTTCTTAGTGCACCCTTACACTATTAGAAGAATCGCCATGCAACATTTCA
The DNA here is from genome assembly GCA_907164885.2 of Dolomedes plantarius. Lineage (NCBI taxonomy): Eukaryota > Metazoa > Arthropoda > Arachnida > Araneae > Dolomedidae > Dolomedes > Dolomedes plantarius. The sequence goes on from OU015499.1 coordinate 159,222,613, forward strand.
GCCCTTTAGGTCCAGCGGTTTGGTCTGTGCGTTGTATGTCAGTCAGTGACTAAATGAGTCAGTTACGGAACTGTTTTATATATATAGATACTATCTACCAATAAGTATTTGGACACCCATGCAAGTGACGATACCCGCGGTCCTGAAATACATCACGCTCTCCGCCGTTAAATATCGTGTAAGAAACAACATTGGCATGAGTCTCAGGCAAGATGCCACGAAGTGCAGGTTTATCTGTTTTCGAGAAAGGTGTTACCGTCGGGTATCGCAGAAATGGCCGATCCTTAGGGACATATCACCGAGCTGAATTACCCAAAATCGACAGTGGCCTATGTGTTTGTGACGTGGAAGGTGAACGGTGATTGTTGGGATGTGCCCCGAGTCGGCAGACCCACAAAACTGGTAGATAGAGACCGACGGGTACTGTCCAGGGAAATTCGGAAGAACCGCACCCAGTTGATGACCCACATACTCCAGAAGTTTGAACAGGCATCCGGGAGTGTTGTTTCGGTGAATACCGTCCGTAAGGATGCACATCTGCTTGGTTTTGATGGTCGTGCTATCGCCCATAAGCCTTTGATCACAAAGGTGAACATGTTTCAAATGTTCTAAAAGATCTTCTGAATCACTGTCTTCATCAGAAGAACCTGCATTAACCAGGAGTTTCCTCTTGACTGCCACATTAATCCTCTTAGCCTTCTCACTGGAGTATCTTTTAGTTTCTGCCTTTTTCTTGTCGACTCTCCAATCTCGAACAGAGTAGAGTTGAGTGACTGAAATGCCTCATGCTGAGTGCAAAATGGTAGCTCATGCATATCAGTTTCCATATCAAACTCACCTTGCTGGTCTCTGATAAATCCTCTCTCAATCTTTCACTTTTTAACTTTGATAGTTCTTTTCTACAATTATTACATACAGTGATTTCCGCTTATAAGAATCACGTTTGTTATTACTGTTTTTGATTCTTATAAGCGGTTGATTCTTATAGCCGAAATTTAGGTTTTTGGACAGGAACACACACACCTATATATATATATATATATTAGATAGTTTACAATAAAATACCCTTTAATTTACGTTAATTATCTTTTATTAAAATTATTTTTTATAATTTTAAAAATACAACTTAATTTCTAGACCTATAAGTAGATACCCATGATTATAGTAAGAGAAAAAAAATCCAATATTTGTTACCACATACCTTCTTAACATTTTTAACATTCCAGCTACAGGAAGGGAGCAAGAAAAAGTTTTCTATGGTAGTTTAACGTAACGAAGTTTTCAGGAGGCTGTTGATACCTCTTTCAATACTAATAGTCTCAGACGAAGATTCACCTTCTAGCTTACGTTTCACGGTTTGATAACGTGCTGAATCTACTAATGTCACGTTTGTCTAAGTGATAGTGGCCGTGGACATTTCGCCGAAGATTTATGTGTTTCAGGGTCTAGGAAGCAGCAACCAGGATGTGGGAGGTGGGAAAAAAAGAGTCCCTATTTTTGTTTGTCAGTGGAGAAAAGTGAAATCGGACCCGGACGGGTAAAGATGCCCCCGGGTCAAGCTAATAGGACAGTGTAGTGCTAAAGCGTTAAAGGAGAAACTATTATGTTATGTCTAACAAAGAAAGGGATGCATTTTACGAGTGTATTCCATCCCATCTTATCACTCTTTCTTTTAAAAATATTAAAGAAAGAACTTTGTGCCTTTTGAGGGTTTAAGTGACTTTTCTGGAAAAATGAAAGGAAAGCGAAGAGTGTAAAGTGATTCTTAAAACCGGTGGATTGATTCTTTAAAGCGAAAATTTTAACATGGAAATAATACATTTGTTTTCGTTTTCGCGATATTGATTCTTATAAACGGTTGATTCTTATAACCACTGATCACTATAAGCGGTGGTTACTGTACTTTTGAAATTTCTGGTGTTCCTGGGACCAACAAGCACATCTACTGAGACACAGCCCTCAACCTTTATCTCACATGACACTGATTAAGTTCTTTAAATGGGTTAAATCAGTTCATATATGAAAGACTAGCTGAAAACCCGCGCTTCGCTACGGAGTACATTCAAATTAAATGCAACGGTCAATGTATGCAATTAATGCCAATATATATATATATATTTATAATAAATACGACAATCAATATATACAATTGACGTAGGAAAAAAAAAATATATTTATAAAAAAATCGTAAGGGATATTTTTATAGACAAAATAATGTCCAATCGTCTGCAGCATTAGCAAGAAAAAAAAATATCATTTTGTCTATTTAGTTGTTATGCGCGTGACGATAAATTTATTTAAAGTACCAGAAAACGAAGTCACGTGATCGGCATTTAATAAATTAAATTCTAAAAATGAATCTTTAAAAATTCACCAAAAATCAGGAAATGGAGGTAAAAATTCGAAAAAAATTTCATTTTCAAGGAATTTTTATGATCTTTCTCGTGATATAAATTTTATAACCCTCAATGTATTATTTTAAATGCAAACGTAAAAAAAATTTAAAAAACAGCTTAAAAATTTAATTTAAAAAAATCTAAGAAGAATTTTTTGAAAAAATCTTTTTTAGTGCACCCCTACACTATTAGAAGAATCGCCATGCAAAATTTCAGCCCTTTAGGTCCAGCGGTTTGGTCTGTGCGTTGTATGTCAGTCAGTCAGTGAATGAATGAATGAATGAGTCAGTTACGGAACTGTTTTATATATATAGACTAGCTGAAAACCCGCACTTCGCTACAGAGTACATTCAAAGTAAAAACATCTGTGAATGTATGCAATTAATGCCAATATATATATAATAAATACGACGATCAATGTATATAATTGATGTAAAATATATATATATTTATAAAAAAATCGTAAGGGATATTTTTATAGACAAAATAATGTAGAAGAAGATATTCAAATTAAATCTAATATAAAGAATACTAAAGAATATAGTACAGTTAATATAGTACAGTTTCTAGAACATTTCTTTTACTGTATTTTAATATTTTTTTGGATAATGTCCAATCGTCTGCCGCATTAGCAAGAAAAAAAAAATATTTTTTGTCTATTTAGTTGTTATGCACGTGACGATAAATTTATTTAAAGTACCAGAAAAAGAAGTCACGTGATCAGCATTTAATAAATTAAATTCTAAAAATTAATCTTTAAAAATTCACCAAAAATCGGGAAATGAAGGTAAAGATTCGAAAAAGATTTCATTTTAAAGGAATTTTTATGATCTTTCTCGTGATATAAATTTTATAACCCTCAAATTATTATTTTAAATGCAAACTTAAAAAAAGTAAAAAAAACAGCTTAAAAATTTAATTTAAAAAAATCTAAGAAGAATTTTTCAAAAATCTCTCTTAGTGCACCCCTACACTATAAGAAGAATCGCCAAGTAAAATTTCAGCCCTTTAGGTCCAGCGGTTTGGTCTGTGCGTTGTATGTCAGTCAGTCAGTGAATGAATGAATGAATGAATGAGTCAGTTACGGAACTGTTTTATACATATAGATTTGGCCTTTTCCCTTTAACCATGCATACATACATTAAACTTCTTATATCTCAGGATCCCATAGAGATCCCAGAATAAGATTTTGAGTGCTGTTAGACGGGGATAGAAACTTATTTTGAGAATTTTTTTCAAAATTTTAAAGTTCCAAATAGATTTTAAAAAAATATTTTTTATTAAACCTTATCTATATATATAAAACAGTTCCGTAACTGACTCACTGACATACAACGCTCAGACCAAACCGCTGAACCAAAAGGGCTGAAATGTTGCATGTCGATTCTTCTTATGGTGTAGGGGTGCACTAAGAAAGATTTTTGAAAAATTCTTCTTAGATTTTTTTAAATTAAATTTTTAAGTTGTTTTAGTAACTTCTTTTAAAGTTTGCATTTAAAATAATAATTTGAGGGTTATAAAATTTATATCGCGAGAAAGATCCTAAAAATTCCTTTAAAATGAAATCTTTTTCGAATCTTTACCTCCATTTTCTGATTTTTGGTGAATTTTTAAAGATTAATTTTTAGAATTTAATATATTAAATGCTGATCACGTGATTTCTTTTCCTGGTACTTTAAATAAATTTATCGTCGCGTGCACAACAACTAAATAGACAAAAACATTTTTTTTTCTTGCTAATGCGGCAGACAATTGGACATTATTTTGTCTATAAAAATATCCCTTACGATTTTTTTATAAATATATATATTTCTTTCTACATCATTTGTACATATTGATCGTCACATTTGTTATATATATATATATATATATATATATATATATATATATATATATATATATATATTGGCATTAATTGCATACCTTGACCGTTGTATTTAATTTGTATGTACTCTGTAGCGAAGTGCGGGTTTTAAGCTAGTATATATATATATATGCATATATATATATATATTATATATATATATATTATGCACATATATATATATATATATATATATATTAATTATATATGCATATATATATGCATATAAAAGAAATTGTTATGACACGACGGTCGTAGGTAGGTGCTACAAAATAACTGCTTATAAAAGAAATGAGCACCACCCCACGGAAAGATACCGCTTATAAAAGAAATATGAGCACCACCGTGGGGTGGTGCTCATATTACTTTTATAAGCGGTTACTTTGTAGCACCTACCTACGACCGTCGTGTCATAACAATTTCTTTTAGTTTTTTTGTCATCTGATTCAACCATATTAATTATAAAAGTTTATTTTGAATATGACACCTTGGCAAAACCACTTGTGTTTGATTATGACAACAACTAAATAGACAAAAAAAATATTTTTTTTTCTTTCTAATGCAGCAGACGATTGGATATTATCCAAACAAAAATAAATATCCCTTACGATTTATAAATATATATATATAAATTTTTTTTTTACATCAATTGCATACATTGATCGTCGTATTTATTATAAATATATATATATATATATATATATATGTATATGTGTATTTTTTGGCATTAATTGCATACATTGACCGTCGTATTTAATTTGAATGTACCCCGTATCGAAGTGCGGGTTTTCAGCTAGTCATATCATATGAATGTTGCATATCATATGAAAGCCCTGGAAAAGAGCTTTAAAATGGGCCTATGTACAGGACTACACCTCAACTGTTTACTGTTTTAAAGCCATTTTGAGACTGACATGTGGTGTTTTTTCGTAAAACATTTAAACTTTAATATTTCATAACTTTTGACCGTGTTGATTTGACATGGAATAACTCATGAGTGTTTAAAAGAGAATATAAGTATATTCACATTTTTGGTACCAATGTTCATTATTATGGGAATGCATATTTGTATAAAAGAATTTTGCCTTACAATTTATTTTGAAGGTAATAACTCGTTTGTAAGGCAATATCTAAAAATAAATAATTTATTTCTAGTCCATTTATTGTGTACTAGAAGTCCTCTTTGTGCTTACATAGCTCGCTGAGTGGATGTATGCAAATCAGAATTGGAAAAATGCTTTCAGTTCTAAACACTCCATCTTAAAGAATGTCATAAATCGCCAGCATTTCTTTTAGTAATTTATTTTTTAAAGTTGTCTCTGGCCCAACATTCTAATGCAATTGAAAATAAAGATTTTTTGATGATGGAAATTCATAAAGAGCATTTATAAGAATAAACATTAATTTAGAAGCTTACGTAATCTTGAATATTCATCCCGAAAGCTGAATTTTAATTAAAAACCTTACATAAATTGAAACACTCCTTCGCCACCCCACCCAACCCTCCAAAGAAATGTAATTAATATATATATATATATATATATATATATATATATATATATATATATATATATATATATATATATATGTAATGAAATAAGATCAGATTACAGAACTATTAGAAAAAGAAATTTATTTCCGAGTGGCTAAACAGACATCTGATCTAATTGAAAGCCAACACCCGAGTGATTCCCGGGGTTTGAGTATAGAGGTATCTGCGGTTGAAGAATTTGCTGACCAAAGATGTTTTTTGCAAGCTGCATCAGTTGTGCAGGACGATTACCTTATTTGGGCATAGAAAAGTAGTCGTACAGTTTCGTGGCTTGCCCAGGAATTGCTGACGCTATGAAAAATATTCCTGGGTTCTTGAAAACAGAATTTGGTAATGCGATCTTAAGCATGGGAAGGGAAGAAAATTTACAGGGGATCAACTTAAATTTTATATCTTTCATATATATATATATATATATATATATATATATATATATATATATATATATATATATATATATATATATTGATTGTTGATACGAATATTTCTCTTCGGAAAGCGCAGTTGAGTAACCTTCGAGCCATCTTATCAAATTTAGGAGCCATTTTCAAAATAAATCTTTTACTTTACATTCCAATCAAAGCAAAACAATAGCAGACGATTATTCTGAAGTTGCCAAATATTTATCTCAAAATGCAAATGACAAAAATAAATTACACAATCGTTTCCATAAAATGCGAACGAACTTCTGTATTCCTGACGTATATATCATGGACTACAAGAAGGTCAAAAGAAAACTGTTTTGAAATATTTGATTCACGTTATGTGATGAATCACACAAAGGCACTTTGTACAAAAGTACGGAAAGAAATTTGAAGAATTTATACTATTGTCAATTTTAATGTATTATACACTCATCCTACTAATTAAATTGTAGAGACAGTGGCGAAAAATATCTATAGCCACCAATCTACAATCCAAACAAATATGCCTAAACAAACCCATAAGCCCCATATTCTTTATTTCCTGTAATAATTTATATGTGTTATTAGAATTATAAACCTTTTTCATCTGGTGGTAACCAAGCTTTTTCATCGAATGTTAACCTCTGGAATTTCTTGCAGCATTAAACTAAATAATTAATGAGGAAATTATTTTGAATTACGGACAACTGAAATTAATATAAAGATAAAAGTATAAATATTGCTTATGCATTATTGATCCGACCGATTGCAGTAGTTTTGTGCGGATCCTTACAAACCAAATCATCAAATCTCTGCACGTCCTACTGATCTACCAGAACAAAAGAATAAGTATGGCTAAGTAATCTCGTGCCATAATTACAATAAATTTAAAATGCTCGGTAGTTTAATTTATCCGGAACATAATTTATAACATCTTATACATATATCATTTCTTAGCACAAACTTCTATATATTGCTATTGATTTCACGTGAAAAATACGAAAAAACCGTAATTGTATAGTGTTCATATATCTGATTGAAATTTCCTATTTCTCCTTGCAGGTGCTTGGTACAGATTCTTAGATGCAAAACTAAATGTTTGTGGTGTCCGAAATTTAGAAAATCAAGTATTGCTAGTTTTCTGGTCATCTGTATGTGGGAAAATGTTTTCTGTAGAGGCTGATTTAAAAAAAAATCGCACCCACACAGGAGATAAACCTTTCGCCTGCACTGTATGTGAGAAAAGATTTTCAGCACGGGGTCATTTACAAACACATCTCCGTATCCACACGGGAGAGAAACCTTTCGAATGCACTGTATGTCGGAAAAATTTTTCTCAACAGGGTCATTTAAAAACACATCTCCGCACCCACACAGGAGATAAGCCTTTCGCCTGCACTGTATGTGAGAAAAGATTTTCCTCACGGGGTGATTTACAAAGACATCTCCGTACCCACACGGGAGAGAAACCTTTCGAATGCACTGTATGTGAGAAGAAATTTTCTGCACAGGGTTATTTAAAAACACATCTCCGCATCCACACAGGAGAGAAACCTTTCGCCTGCACTGTATGTGAGAAGAAATTTGCTGTACAGGGTGATTTAAAAACACATCTCCGCATGCACACAGGTGAGAAACCTTTCGCCTGCACTGTATGTGAGAAAAGATTTTCTGCACGGTGTAATTTACAAAGACATCTCCGTACCCACACGGGAGAGAAACCTTTCGAATGCACTGTATGTGAGAAAAGATTTTCCTCACGGGGTGATTTACAAAGACATCTCCGTACCCACACGGGAGAGAAACCTTTCGAATGCACAGTATGTGAGAAAAGATTTTCTGAACAGTGTGATTTAAATAGACATTTCCGCACCCACACAGGAGAGAAACCTTTCGCATGCACTGTATGTGAGAAAAGATTTTCTGCACGGGGTGATTTACAAAGACATCTCCGTACCCACACGGGAGAGAAACCTTTCGAATGCACTGTATGTCAGAAAAAACTTTCTGAACTGGGTCATTTAAAAATACATCTCCGCACCCACACAGGAGAAAAACCTTTCGCCTGCACAGTATGTGAGAAAAGATTTTCTCAACAGTGTACTTTAAATAGACATTTCCGCACCCACACAGGAGAAAAACCTTACGACTGCACTGCATGTGGGAAAAGATTTTCTCAGCCAACTCATTTAAAAACACATCTCCGCTCCCACACCGGAGAGAAACCATTTGCCTGCACTGCAAGTGAAAAAATTTTCTGAAGCGCGTGGTTTTAAAACACATCTCCGCTCCCACACCGGAGAGAAACCTTTCGACTGCACTGCATGTGGGAAAAGATTTTCTGAAGCGGGTAGTTTAAAAAAACATCTCCGTACCCACACCGGAGAGAAACCTTTCGCATGCACTGTATGTGGGAAAATGTTTTCTCGAAAGGGTACTTTAAAAACACATCTCCGTACCCACACATGAGAGAAACCTTTCGCATGTATTGTATGTGAGAAAAATTTTCTTCGCAGGGGAATTTGAAAATGCATGTTCTAATCCATGGAAGAAAGACTTGGTCTACACTATATGTGAGAAACGGCTTTCTGAACTCCATCATGTAAAAAAACGTGTTCGGACCCACACATAAATTTTTCTTCCTCATTGTTTGAGAGAAAAGATTTCTTTCCATGTCCTTTAAAAGCTTATCTCCCTACCCATTCAGGTTATAATCCACTCTACTATCGTTTGAAGCGATTTTTTTGTCCCACCGTGAGGAAAATGGTCCTTCAAAATCGAATGTAATCTCGGGTTTGACGGCGTTTATTTAAAGGCGATATTGCACGTAATTATATTTTGGAATTAATCTAGTGTTGTATGAAATTTTTCCTTTGAATTTTTTAAAAAATGTATCTGCGCTATCACGGCAATCCCTTGAAGGGTCGCCACGATCCTTGATGGGATACTTGACCCACCCAAGTGATTGGAGTGAAAAACTTTGTCATACCTGTTTGCACTGCAGGAAACGGTGTCCTGAAATGTTACTTATGCAAGGCTTCTGGTTCTTGTTTTTGCCCAATATGATATTATAATGTGTAAGATTTAACTGTTCATACATCTGTTGTGTTCTGTAAATTGGAAATAAATATGTATAAGGATATATAAATAAATATTTTATGGCTTCATATCGAGACTGAATTAGTTTTCGCTTTTGTCTCTCTTTTAATTATTTTAAAGTAATTTAGCTTTTATTAGAAGGGTTTTTCGTTTTGTAATGTGCAACCAAAGTAATATTTAACGCATGGAGCATCTAATTATACTTATGTAAAACTAATTATACCTATCTAATTATACTTATATTAAATATCGTCTCAGTTTTTTATGTATGAATAATTAATTTCAATTTTTAACTCAACTCTTGAAAAATGTTTATAAAGTGGACCAGGTCTCGTCTGTTGAATAATGGACTCTATACTGAGTCTTGTAAGAGACGGTAAATGTGATCATGTGATATCACTCTGAAAGTGGCACTGTTAATCTAAGAGGAAACCTTTAAAAGTGACGTTTCACACTATAAGACGTAGCCTGATTCGTATTTAAAGCAGGTTTTTTGAGAATTTGTTTAGCAATTTGCTGGGCAGATAAAATAGGCGATAAATTTTGTGTCTTAATCAAATTAAATGTGATCTTGTACGCAAAAACACGAGCGTATCTAAAATTCATTAGAATGTGGTGGTATCCGATAGAAAATTTATTTTGCGGAAACGACGTGGTCTAAAGAAAAATACTATCTCCTTTGGAGAAATTTCTAAACTTTAAGAATTTCATTTCGAAGTTGCAGTTAGACGCGTTTGAGGATAAAGCTTCTATTGATGTCACCAAGAAAATAAAAAAGATATTGTCAGTTTGGGGTTTATTTACCGCACATCACATTTACATTTCTTCACAAACAGACTTTAACCTTTTCCTTACGGGGTGGGATAGCATGTATCCCAAGAATACGGGTCCTCAAGAATGTATATATATATATATAAAAATATATATGTATGTATGTATGTATGTATGTATATATATATAAATATATATATGTATGTATGTATATATATATATATATATATATATATATATATATATATATATATATATATATATATATATATATATATATATATATATATATATGTATATGTGTGTGTATGTATGTATATACACTCAAGAGCCAAAACATTATGACCACCCCTACATTTTGCAATGAATTCGCCTGGATGACGTGGAAGGCACGTGATCAGGTGGAAGTGGTATTTAACTGCTGCTGGAGAGTCTGAAGAATCATTCTTTCAATTACTTCTGTGTGTGATGGGAAAGGCTGCGGATCTAAGCGACTTTGATAGAGGGCAGATTGTAATGGCTCGAAGGCTCGGAACAAGTATTTCCGAAACTGCACGACTCGTGGGTTGTTCGGACCTACAGTTGTTAGTATTTATGCAAAGTGGATAAATGACGGTGAAACCAGCAGTAGACGACATGGTGTTGGACGTCCACACGCAATCAAAGAAAAAGGTCGTCGGAGACTGTCTCGGATGGTGAAGCAAAACCGGAGCCAGACAGTGGCTCAGCTGACAGCCCAATACAATGCAGGGCCAAATAGAATAGTATCGCACCACACTGTTCAGAGGACACTGTTGGATATGGGGCTACGCAGCAAACGTCCCACTCGTGTGCCTTTGCTGACCAAGCGTCATCGCCAACTGCGCCTGCGCTGGGCCCGGGAACATCGCGACTGGTCCATGGATCAGTGGGAGAGAGTTGCCTGGTCAGATGAATCACGGTTTGTCATTCATCACGCCGATGGCCGTGTCAGGATAGGCCATCTTCCAGGCGAACTGTTGCTCCCTCAATGTACAGTAGGTCATACACAGGCCGGTGGTGGCGGTATTATGCTTTGGGGGACGTTCTCTTGGGCGTCTCTGGGACCCGTGGTTGTGGTAGAGCAGACCATGAATGCTACAGGGTATCTGAACATCATTGCGGACCAGTTGCACCCTTACTTGGCCTCTGTTTTTCCAGCTGGAAATAGAATGTTCCAACAGGACAACGCCCCGTGTCACAAGGCTAAAATTGTGTTGGAGTGGTTCCAGGAACATGATGCTGAATTCCAGTTAATGTCCTGGCCGCCTAACTCACCGGATCTCAATCCGATAGAACACATTTGGGATGTCATGGGACGGCAGCTCAGAGTTCAAAGACCACCAATTCGCAATATCTCGAATTTGCGTGACCGTTGCTTAAACATCTGGTACAATCTGTCTCCGGCCATCTACCAAGGATTTGTGGCATCCATGCCAAGGCGGGTTGAAGCTGTGTTGCGCGCCAAAGGTGGGCCAACTCGTTATTAACAGGTGGTCATGTTTTGGCTCTTGAGTGTATAGATCCATATAAATTGAAGATTGGAGTTACAATGTTAAAAAAAATAACAGAGGGGGAGTTCTAATAGGGGTTGATAAAGAAGAAGAAATTGACAATATTATTGAAGAAGTAGAGAAGAATGATGTGTTGAAAAGTGAATGTAAAATAGAGAAGCCCCCCCCCAAAAAAAAATTAAAAAAATCCAAATATTGTGATATAGTATAATGTTCAAAGAAAATATGAGGATAAGGAACTAATAGAAAAGTTTTCTGTACATAATGAAGAATTGGAAGGAGCGGGATTAAGAGTACTAACAAAGTATAAAACTGAAAGAGGGATGAATTGGGTATTAAGCATAAATAGTTAGACGTACCCAAAAGTAAGAACTTAAAGCGTTTTAAACTTGAGTGGGAATGTTATAATTTTCGTGACTATGTAAGGCCCCGAATCTGTTATAAGTGCTGGCGGTTTGGCCACCCAAAGAAGTATTGCAAGCAAAGAAATATAAATTGTAAAAACTGTGGGACTGAAGGACATGAAATAAAAGAATGTGTAAAAGAGACATGCTGTGTGAACTGCTTGAGGCTTAATGCGGTAAATAAAGTGAAAATTGACGGTAAACATATGCTCACCGATAAGAGGTGCCCTAAAAATTGTGCCGAGGTGGATCGCATTAAGAATCAAACTTTTTATGGCGAGTAATTTTATACCTCAAACTTGTGTTCAACATTCTTTTGTTGGTGGTTCACACAGTTTTGTTTTTAATTCTGACTATGTATAAATGCGATGCTTGTTTGTGTGTGTGTGTTTGTCTACTACAAATCTTGCAATCGATTTTTAACTAACTTCCCGACTAGCTACTCATTTGAAACTTTTAGAATAGCTCAGAACACGATGACAGTGCATTATTTTAATACTTTTAGCCGAAAAAATCCGCAAGGTGGCGCTTAGATCGAATTCAATGCTTGCACTTATGCGTAACGGCGTTTGACGATTTTGAAAACAGAATACATGTTAATTTAATTTGCTTACAAAACTATTGTGCGAAAAATTAAAAAAAATTATAAAAATCAAAGTTTATAAAGTCTGTGGATAGTGAAAACGACTAAAAAGTGATTAAAATTAAATAAGAGAAAGTGAAAAAGAAAAATTAAATGAAGGTTTGTGCAATTAAGAGAGAATTGTCAAGTTTAAATGATTCAACGGAAAATTTAAAAACATAGTATATAAAAAGTTCTTTTTATCTTGTAATTATTTTGTCATGAACCTAAAGCGGCGTTAATCATTAAAAGAAGTATCAAGTATGTTAATTTGATTAACACGGAATATTTGGCGGGCATTAAGAGTGGAAATGGCGATAAAGAAATTTTATTCATAACTGTTTATTTACCGCCCGCAGGTGGGAAAATGGAGAGAGTAGATCCACAGTGGGGTCGGCTGCTAGACATTCTAGAGAGAAATAAAGGAAAGAAAATTGTTTTATTAGGAGATTTTAATGCGAAGTCTACGGTTTGGGGAAGGAGGCCCACTGGCGTACGGGGAGCGGCAATACTAGATTTAGTGATTAGATAAGATGGCATTATACACAATGACCCTACAAGGTTACCTACATATTATGGTCCAACAGGACAAGGCTGGCCTGATTTGACAATTTCTTTTGGAATGAAGCAAGAGTACATAGGAGAGTGGTAGACGAGTATGTACTGACAGATCACATCGCTATACGATTTGATATACAACCTCTGACAATAAAGTTCGGTGAATGAAGTCAGAACGGCCGATCTGACAACACTGGCGAAACAAAACTCTGTACCTGCGTAGTGGTACGTGTTGACCATCTGCCCCCGCCGTTGTTCAGTTGAGCGTCGTTTGTGTTCCGTGTAAGACTTGTTTTACAAAGTGCTTGTTCAGTGCCTTTGTTCCGTGCGACAAATCATTACCCAGAATTTTGGGACGAGAATAACGTGTTGCCGTCTTGTGCCACATCACTTGGATGACGATCACAAGGCATTATCCACAAGGAATTTCTACCTGAGGGAACGACGATGAATGCTGAAGGGTACATTGAAATTTTGACCCGTTTCATGAAACGTCTACGCAGGGTACGACCCCAGTACGCACAACAAGGTTCATGGTTTTTTGTTCACGACAATGCTCGCCCTCACACAGCCAATATCGTCAAACAGTTCCTGGCAAAAAAGGGGGTGGTGCAAATTGAACATCCACCATACTCGCCAGATCTCAATCCTCCAGGCTTCCTATTCCCACAACTCAAACTCGCTTTGAAAGGAAAGAGATTAGACGATATTCCAGACATCCAACGAAACGTGACGAGGCTTTTGGACTCCATCCCAAAAGAAGACTTCTTACAAAGTTTCCAGAACATGTATAGCAGATGTCAGCGGTGCATAGTTATGGGAGGTGACTATTTCGAAGGACATTAAGGTAACTTTCGTTAATATTTCATCTACGTTAATGTTACAGGACTATTCACCGAACTTTATTGTCAGACCTTGTAGTAATGGATGATGTAAGTAAAAGAAGAGATAATGATCCAAGATGGGAGATAAAGAATATGAGATGGTGGAGTTTTAGAATGGAACTTAGAAAAGTAATGGAAAAGTTAGAGCAAGAAATGGAAGAAATGGGCATTGATGGTGTAATAGAGAAATTTAATGAGGGAAGTACGAAAATATGTAAGAAACATAGGAGGAAAAGAAACAAGAAGACTGAGTCCAACTCTTATTGGTGGAATGAGGACTTAAGAATGAAAAGAAGTAAAGTGAAGGCACTTAGGAGATTGTATCAAAAGACGACTCACCCCCAAGATAGAAAGAATAGGTTGATTAAATTCAAAGAAGAGAATGCAAGGTATAAGAAGTTAATCAATAATACGAAAAGAAGTATTTTCAAGGAATATTTAGATAAATTAACTGTGAAAGATACTTTTGGTGCAGTAACGAATATCATTTCGGATAAGGGACAAAATGTAACCGAAAGAGTACAGGATTTAAATGGCGTAATTGTGGATAATGAAGAAGAAATAGAACGAGTTTTAACAGAATATCATTTTAATAGGATAGTAGAAAAAGAAGAGGACACGGAAGTGAGTGATGATAGTGAAAATTCTATTGAAATAACTAATCTTGAAATTAAATTAACTATGAGTGAAATGTCAAAAGGCAAAGCACCTGGATATGAGAGATTTACACTAAGTATTATTCAAGAAACGTATAATATTAATAAGAGAGTGATGTATTGCTTATTTAATAGATGTTTGAACGACGGTTACTTTCCAAAGGAATGGAAGAAGGCTAAGGGCCTGTTCACATAGGAGTCTGTTGCGGAGCGTTAAAGTGTTGAAATATATTTAACCAATGACAAACCTCCAAACGATTAGCAATGAAATTTTTAACGCCTATGAAATGAAAAATAATTAGGGAAAACACTAAGGAGTAAGACAAGCATATGTAAAGAAAAAAGTTGTATTTACGATTGCGTTTTTAAAATAAAAAGAGAAAAGGATAGATGATGCAAATGAATAATTTGCAATTTAAATTAAGAAGTAACCTAACCTAACAGCTTTTTGGCCAGTTCTTTACTATTCCTGGCTATTTCATCTATAATTAATTTTTTATCTAAATTATAAAACAAGTCTCTTTCTACATTAATAAATGGGAGATAAGACATAGTAAGGTCTTGGCTGAAAGTAGACCTAATTCGATTTTTAACGATTTTAAGTTTAGAATACACCTTTTAACAGGTGACTTGTGTACAAGGTATAGCTTGAACAAATTTTTAAGCTATATACAGGTTGCTAAATAGTCCAGATAGTGAGAGTTGGTAAACAGGAGAAAAGGTGCACAACAAACACTGAAAACATTGTTTCTTGTCAGAGCAGTATCCATAAAGACCTTCTTCAGATTCAGATTCTAAATCGTCCTCTTCCCAGTTTTTTCAGCTTCATTCAGCTTGTCTTGTTTTTTTTCCTCTTCCATTTTCGTTCTCAATTTTTGCAGTTGTCATAAAACTTTTGTATTGATCTGCAACTGCTTCAATTCGATTAATTATCGACTTCTTTCAGTTTTACAAAGCTTAGAAATGCTGCAAAGGACATTCCTAGGAAAACTGTCAAGCTTTTCGATTTCATGAAATTTCTTTGGGTCTAATCAGGAACAATCTCTCAAAATTTTTTTGTTTGGATTCAATCTCTCTTCGATACTCGTCTTAACACAATCTAAAATATTGAAAAAGACCAATTTATAGTTTTGGACAGTTGAGATTCCAGGAGCTTCGTCTTTTGATTTTTCACCAGGCATTACCTTTTCCATTGAGGTTCTTTTTTCATTGAAATCTACTTCCACATCTACATCAATCTTGTAATCTTCTAAACTGCTATTAACTGTACTAGCATAATATTTTGTTTTTGAATACAGAACCTCAAAGTATTTATCATTCATTTTATCGCTTACTTGTTGAAACAGCGTCTGCACCAAGTTCCAGGTGGTAGAATAGTCGATGATTTAACTTTGTAAATATTTTGAAACAGGAGATATAACCAGAAATAAATCTAGTAAAGCAATGGACATAAATTGGTTCTCAAATTTGGACCATTGACTGATGAAATTGCTTCACATGAAATTTGATTTTCTGTCAAAACTTCCAACTGATATTTATTTTAAAACGGTAATAAAACTGAATAGCTTCCTTGGGCTATAGCTTCCACTTTCTTCACTTCTTAACAACTCTTCGTCAATAATCGAAGAAAGAACTTTGTGTTTGCAATGTTTTCAGTGTTTGTTGTGCACCTTTTCTCCTGTTTACCAACTCTCACTATCTGGACTATTTAGCAACCTGTATATAGCTTAAAAATTTGTTCAAGCTATACCTTGTACACAAGTCACCTGTTAAAGGGTGTATTCTAAACTTAAAACCTTGTGACTCTTATAGTCGATGTCTCTTATAGTCTATATGTTTTCAGTGTTTGTTGTGCACCTTTTCTCCTGTTTACCAACTCTCACTATCTGGACTATTTAGCAACCTGTATATAGCTTAAAAATTTGTTCAAGCTATACCTTGTACACAAGTCACCTGTTAAAGGGTGTATTCTAAACTTAAAACCTTGTGACTCTTATTTTTTGCAACCTCTACAGTTTTTTTACGAGCAATATGTTTTCTTTTTGCTTCTCTTTCCCATATGGCCATTCTTTTGTAAGATGAGCTTATAAAAACTGCAGATTCTTCCACCAATCCAAATAAGTTTTCTGCGTGGAGCAACTTTTTTGTTGAATCAGCCACTACTAAGTTAAGTACGTGTCCCATACAGTGAGTGTAAATAAGATCTTCGTTTTCCTTTTCGAACTGATCTAACAGCCTTTCATATTTTTAGCTCCGTCAAATGAACACACAATAATATTTAATATTTCAATGCCACACTTGGCTAATTTTGATTGTATAAGTTCGTATAAAGCCAGTCCACTTGAATCATCAACTACTGTTACTTTTAAAAGTCTTTCATATATCTTTCCTTGAACGACATAGCGGACGCAAATTTCCAATTGGTCCATAATAGCTACATCTTGGGTACTATCTTCAATCACGCTGTATATTTTGCTACTGTGAAGGTCTTTCAAAATAATATTACGGCCAATCGAACAAATTACTTTCATTAGCATGTTGATAAAAAATTTTGACAAAAATGTCAACAGAGAGCCTCGTCCAATCGGTCCTTTAGTTAACTTTCCTGTAGTTTTTATTTTGTTCATTATTTCCATTCTGTGCGTTTTGCTGTCAATACATTTTCTGACAGGATTTTGTAAAATGACACCATAATTTGCAACCAACATGACCAGGTCAAGAAAATTACCATGATTTTCTATAGAGTCCAGTGTATAAGCCTCTTCTGCTTTATCACCTCTGTATGCAATGCCTTGCCTCCCAATAAACAAAACTATATCAATTTAATGTTGAACAACCAATTATCTGGTGTGAACTTCTCTTTCTCGCTGTTTGTTTTGGTTACCAGTCAGAAGAGTTGAAATACCATGACCTTTGTTGCTTTGAAAAGCTGCCTTAACCATGAATTCCTGATAACGAGAATCTTCATGAATCTCAACGGATTTATAAATCTGTACGTCAGAGGTAAACCATCATAGGTGAATTTTCTTCATTTCCGATATTTTCACTGTACGTGACTCGTTTTGGATAGAGCTTCTTTGAGGAAAACTGTCCTGTATGCAAAACAATATGGCGGGTGAAATATAGACTTATAAACTGTCGCATATGTAAGGCCTGATGAGAGGTAAACCATCACAAAGCTCTCCTAAAAAAATGGGGAAATTACCTGAAGAAAATTCACTTATGATGGTTTACTTCTGACGTACTGAATATGCTTAGGAGAAACGTCATGCCCGGTTTTAAATGATAAATGTCTATTATCTTTACTCCCAAAGACCATAAAGTACACTTTGTTAAGCTGAATCGAATATGATAACCATTTTCTATGAATTTTTTCACCATTCGGCAAAAGTCGGTAACAAAGTTTTGAAGAGTCGATTGGCAGTTTAGTTTCTTTTCCTTCACAAACTTGAATTGGGTGCTTCTCCATAAAAGCCTTTTTAATTCCCAGAGGGTCATTTTCGTTGGGGCAGATGAAACATCCAAGTTGTTGGGTAACCGCATCAGGTGTCTTTTGGTGGGTTTCGTCATCATCATTTTCTGTGTCAGAGCTTGAATTAGTTCGGATTAGATTACATTTGAAGGACTAAAAATATGTTCCAATAAAAAAAGAGCTAAGATGTTTATTTAGGAAGTTATGAGTCAATAACCAACTTGTTTAGAACGGTTCCAACCGAATCAGCTCTCCGAAGATGAGCTGCCATGTTGGATCGAGGGGTCAGTCGTATTTACCACTCGCTAAATTAAATTTTTAATTCACCAAATTTTAATTAGTATTTTTAAATCCCCTCCGGATTAACCGGATGTCCGGATAAGGGGGACTCTACTGTACTTATGAGCTAATAAACTAATTCCAACTTTCTTATCTGTATTTGATGTATCATTGTGACTCAAAGGCTGACTTTGCGACTGAGAAGTGGAACTAGTTAACCACATATTTAAACTTTTGGAACTTTTTTCAACTTCTAAAGATTTTCTCTTCTTTTCTTTCCTTTTCGTTGAGCCACTTTGATACCCACGTTTCATGTTGACAACAACTGACTAGTGCACGAACAACAACATACACTGACTGAGAGGTGTAGTGGTAGGATGAAAACTGCCAAGCTGTTTGAAACAACTGTTTTTCATTAAACAACTAGCAAACTGTTTTTACTGAACCGACTCAAACACTTGGAACTGTTTGATCTGGGGATCAGACTTACTGTTCTCTAATCTCAACTGTTCTAAGGTCACAACAGAACTTAATATAAAAGAACAAATGTAAACTGGTAATGTTTTAACTGTTTTTAGTTTTTCTTCCCTTCTCGATCCGGGGTCAAGGACTCTATCGACTCTTCTCGTTCATCAACGGAAACAACTGTACACGACAAAGGGACCGACAACTTAGGCCGTCTGCACACGGGGCAACTCAAAAGAAACTGATAACAAACTCAAATCACAAACCAGTCCGTGATGAGTCGCAACCTATGTAATTGAATGGAGCCACGCACACGACGCAACTGGTTACAAACCCGTCGGACGGGTTTGTAACCAGTTGCGTCGTGTGCGTGGCTCCATTCAATTACATAGGTTGCGACTCATCACGGACTGGTTTGTGATTTGAGTTTGTTATCAGTTTCTTTTGAGTTGCCCCGTGTGCAGACGGCCTGCCGTTTTTCTTCTCTTCTCTCAAACAATAAAATTGTCCGTTTATTTCAATTGACTGATTTTAGATCCAAATAAGAACTCAAGTAATTTACCATATTTTTAAAATTATGGAAACTTTTAAATATTTGTATAATCCCATTTTCACAGCCCGGTCAGACACTTCCGGATATTCTTTGTAAACATCCAACAAAAAATTAAATAATTCTTCTGGTTCAAATTTCGCCATCAACGTGTAATTTTTTGATATTTCAATCAACTGTTCTTTTTCTTTTAACAGCAGATCATTATCTTGTAAATTAAAATTTTTAAATGGATTTTGAATCCACATATATGACAATTCAGTTGACGGAAAATAATCTCAAAGTTTTCTGCAAATGGGACAATTGCTCTACAATCAATTTTTGAACGGCACTGTTAAGGTGACTGCCTACGTTGAAAATGCCATTTTTTGACTATTTTGGTCAATTTTATGTTTTGCAAGAATCGTGTAATTCAATCTTTTCTCTTTTCAAAACCGTTTTGATTTTCATTTTACATCAATCAGAATCAGAGTTATAGCTATTTTTAAAAACATCGTCTGATACAAAATTGAAGTGACAAACAACTTAAAATGCGTTTTTCTCAGAATTATATTTTTTAGCACAAATCTCTACCGTTATCATGATATCTCACATAATAATGCGTATAATTTGATAAAATTTTCGGGAAATGTTTTAGATGCTATTGTTAATGGAATGACGTACAATAATTGATGTATAATAAATAGTTTTTTATTTAGGGCTGTTTTCATAAGGAAAGGTATGACGAATTGGGGAAAATTTTCATATTGGAACATAAAAGTGTCTGTATTATTTTTGCATTTTAAAATTTCTCTTAGATTGAGGTTCCTTTTCAAGATAACTGTCATATGTATAATGTGTGAGAAGAAAATTAAAATAGTAGCATTAGAATTTTGTGCAGAGTGATAGGCGTTTTAGATAAATTTTACTAAAAATTACCTCAAATTGACCAATTTATAAAAAACTATGGTATTTACAGGCAATTTTTTTTTAAATGCAATTTTACCATATAAGACCAAAAAATCCTTAAAAAAAACAATTTTTTTAAAAAAATTGGCTCCGAACGTAGGCAGTCACCTTAAGAAAAAGCTCGATTGATGCCAAGAAATCATTCAATTTTTGAAGACATTGCAAATCATTTCTATTTACATATGTTTTCCATAGATCGGATTCCGAAATCATTGCTTCAATTTTGTTATTAACTTTCAAAATATTTGTTGTTGTTCCTTGCAATGAAACATTCATTTCATTCAAAATGGAAAAAATGTCAGCAAGATATGCCATACTTTGCATCCAATTTTCGACGTTTAATTTATCCGCAAGTTCATGTTTATGTTCAATTAAAAAAAATTCTTATTTCATCTTTCAGTTCGCAGAATCGACTTAGAACTTTTCCACGAGATAGCCATCGTACCTCTGTGTGCAAAAGTAATGTGTTATGCTCACTAGATAATTCCTCACAAAGTAGTTTAAATAAACGGGAATTTAAATCCCTTGATTTGATGTAACTGACAATCTTAACTACATTATCAAGAACATCTTTCAAATGAGTTGGCATTCTTTTAATTGCAAGAGCATGAAGATGAAGGCAGCAATGAAAATGTTGTATGTGACTAGCTATTGCTTTTATTCGCGATATTGTACCTTTATTTACCCCGAGCAACGATTTTACACCATCGGTGCAAATATGGAAGCATGAATCCCAAGATAATTTATGCTTTTTCATATAGGCGTTGATCGTTTCAAAAATTTGTTCACCTGTAGTCTTATCTGGAAAAAGTGTACACATGAGAAAATCCTCGTAAACAGTTGAGTCGAAAACATAACGTACAAGAACAATTAATACTGCCAAACCAGCAATATCGGTAGACTCGTCTAACTGTAATGTAAATCCATGTGGAGATTTTTTAAAACGACCTATTAATTATTTCTCACAAAAATCTGATAGAACTTTAATACGTCTAGCAACAGTTGTATCAGAAAGTGGCACACTATCAATTTCTTTTGCAAAATTTTCCCCAATTTTACACATAATTAAATCTTTTGCACAAAGTTTGATTAATTTTTGTCCAATCGTGTAAGCTTCTCCTATTTTACCAATTCAATAACTAACGCGGTAGGAGGCTTCCAATGGTTCCTTGTTATCATTCTACATATATTTTGAAAATCCCTGCCCTCTTCTTTTAAGCTCGCCCCGTTTTCGTTTAAAATATTCAATGTTTTTATCATTTAATTGTGGATGCATTGTCTTTAAATGTCTTTGTAATTTTGCTGGATTTAAATTACTATTAGTCACTTCCTTTTAACATTCGACACACAATCCATTTGGTTCATTTTCATTGCCAGTCCAATAAAATCCGTAGTTTAAATAAGAGTCATCGTATTTGTTTTTTTTATGAATATTTTCTGTCGAAGGAACTTCCTTGTTACGTCTTTTCTTTAAAGATAGAAGTCCAGAAGTCGAAGGTTCAGAAATGGTTTGATTTGAAACATTATTTCCGTTTTCCGTAATTTCTTCATTATAATTGTCTTTAAATTTTCCGGCCTTCAACCATTTATCCATTATATTTTTGGAAACAAATTCCTATAAAATAATTAATAAATAAAAATTCATAAATTATAAAGAAAATGTTTTTGTCGAAATTGTACTTGAGCCAAATTTTATGTAATTGTAATTTGCAATAAAACTTAAAATTCTATTATAAATCAAACGGTTATTTTTTCCATTCATAGTTTCGGTTATCGTATTAATTTCCGAATTAAAAAAATAAGGATTTCGTTCAGGTTTTACTCAGAATTTTGATAAAGCACAATTTTTTTTATTATCCTTTCGTATTATTAAAAAAAATAAAAAAAAATAAATAAAATAAAATTATGTCTAATTTGAAAAAATTAAGATACCTTTCCTTTGAAAATCAGATAGTAATTCACCTCATAAATAACTTTTATAAATATTAATTTCAGTTGTTTACATTTAGTAGCAGTTAATCTGTAAGAATTGTATTCAGCCTCAAGGCAATAAATTGAGATGCGCTCTACAAGGCAAATCAGAACTGAACAACAAAGCTTTTTCCCCCTTCATGCGCAGTAGACCAGCCCCTACCACTTTGTGCGCAAAAGTCAAGCTAGACACGGTAATTAAACGTTTGTTTCATTGTTAGTTATAGATTTTTTTTTCGAGTCCGAATTACGGAATTAAAATTGAGAACCAACGGCCCTCGGCACGAACTCAGAAGGTAAATGGATCTCTCTTACGTAATAACGAAGATTTGGAAGTAGGGTTTATCATTCTACACAATTTTGTGGCGCCCAACGTGGGGCCGCTTGGTTCTTAATACGGATAAAACTAAAATTATCTCTAAGAACAGAGGCCTCCGTAACGAAAATAATGAATACGATTAATGAAAATATAGAACTTAATAATGAAGATCACGCAATTGAAGATTCTTTAGCTCTACGAATTGACAAAGAAAAACAACTAACTGAAACCGAAAAAGAAATTTGTGGTATAATTAAAGATGAAAAAGAGTTGGATAAAGAAATTGACAGTACTGTGAAATATAGGGATGACAAAGTGTTCTGTAAATCCAAAGTAATCAGATATATGCGAAAATTACATGCAACTAACGGATCGTTAGAGGGCGCTTCAAAATCGAAAGAACAAATAGATTAAAGAGGTTACAGATAAGAATCAAAAGGTTAATTCTTTTGGTGTAAATGTCCCCAAACTGTCAATCAATAAATTTAAAGGAGATGTTTGCGAGCGGCAAAATTCTTGGACACAGTGCCACTCTGCCATTTATGATAACGAAACGCTATAAGAAGTTGAAAAAATTAATTATTTGAAAACATTACTGACTGATTAAGCTATTTCGGGTTTGCCCTTGATAGCTAAAAATTATACTAAAGAGGTGAAAATTCTTACGGACCGAATTGGGAAAATGGAAAATTTCATATCCACCCAAATGAGTAATCTATTAAATATAAAACCCGTTAGAAAATCAGATGATGTAAAAGCTTAAGAAATTTGTATGATAATTTAGAAATCCAAATAAGAAGTTTAGAAACTCATAAGGGGACAAGCGACTTTCGAAATAGCAAAATTCGACCGAATTCACGATAATTTTTGTCCCCAAAACATCGAGGTGGGTGTAAGCTTTCATCACAAAGTGAAATTTTCTCAATCAAATGATTTTTAAGCGTTTTAAAAGTGGGCGTGGTATTTAAAGGGCATTTCAACGTCAGCTGATGTTTGTTTACACATGAGTGTCCCAGAATTTATAGGCTTTATTCATTTACTTTTATTTTTTTTTTACTAAAACGGCAACAGCTGTCTTAACTGTAACCATTCTTTCGGCTCATCGTTTATCACGTGCGTAACTGCGAAGTTATTAGGTGGTTGTTTAAATTTTACATGCTTGTATTCCTCTACTGAAACAAGTAGTTTATTGCTTATTCGGGTTGTATGATAAGAATTTGTCATCGCTTATTTGTTGTTGCTTATTACTTGTTATCGCTTTTAACAATTAAAGTATGGAAACAATAAGTTCGCGATGGAGGAAACTCAAAGGACGTCCATCCAAGAAACGAAAGCTAGCGTCATTGTGAGCTATACCGCGATGGAGCAGTGTCAGCAAACAAGATCAAGGACTGTCTGAATCTATCCCTTTGTGCAGTGAAACATCTCATGAATTCAGTTTACTGACTGAACAATGTAATATGATTGTTAACAAGAACACTAGATCGGAAGAAAAATTATGTTCCTTTAAAAACAGATAAGTTATTGATGAAATACAAAGACCTGCATTCTCAATTGTGTATGACTCTGTGTGGAAGGATTTCTTAAAAAATCTTCCATGTGACCAATGTGGAGAGAAATCTCTAACTGTGAACACTGTAGGTGAGGGAGGGATTCCTCAAAATAACAAATGAACTGTTTGGCTTGTGGTTTAATCCTTGGAACAATATTCTCAAGTCTTCGCCAGACAGTAAATAAAACATTTCGAATTAACAAAACTACAGTTCAGACATTTTTAAAAATTGTAAAAGGATATGCTGCCTCTTCCATAACCCTCGGCATTAATACTATGGACAGAAAAACATTTGTCAAGCATGTTTTTCAGCTTGTCGAGGAAAGCAAAATTATGAAGGAAACTGTTTTGCAAAAAGCACGAGAAATACCGAGAAAATACTTGATCCTACATGTGACGAAGATGTCATTGACATAAGTGTGTCTTATGATGGAACGTGGCGAAAACGAGGGCACAGTTCCAAATATTGCATTGGATGTGTCGTTGACATTTTGACAGGCATTGTTATCGACCTTGAAGTCTTATCAAAGTATTGTAAATAGTGCGTCAAAACAGCAGCCGACTTAGGGAAGAACTCTGCCAGATTTTCTGTTTGGTATGAAGCTCACACAAGTTCAGGTACGTTCGAGACAAATTGTGATGGCTCATCTGGTTCAATGGAAAGGTTTGCAGCTGAAATATTGTGGAAAAGCTCAACTGCACATTGTAAAATGCGATATACAGTCCTTCTATCAGATGGAGACTCAAAGACATTCCTACATTTGTCAAAATCAAAAATTTATGGTGACAAAGCAGTTATAAAAGAATATATTAATCACTTGGCTAAAAGAATGGTTACTGCACTGCGTAGTAAAGGGAACAAGAGGTGTATGCCCGGGGGGGGGGAAAGAAGAAAGGCAATTTGACTGAGGCAATGATAACTAAATTAACTAACTATTACAGGAAAGCCATTAAAGATAACATACCTGATGTAAATAAAATGAAAGCTGCAATATTTGCATCTTTATCACAGCATGTCAACGAATGAAAAACCTCAGCACCAAAAATGCCCTTCAGGTTCTCAGTCATGGTGTTTTTATAGTCGAGCTTTAGCAGAGGGTTCAGAAATTCCTGACCATCATAAAATGAAGACAAAACTATCAGAGGATGTAGTCTCAAAGATCAGACGCTAGCCAGGGATGAAATTCTAAACAGATGTACTGCTGGGAAAACTCAGAATTCCAATGAAAGCGCACACAGTATTATATGGAAATACTGCCTAAAGGAAACATTTATTTCCAGGAAGCGTTTAGAACTTGCTGCAATAAGTGGAATAAGCCAGTTTAGTATGGGTTGTGAAGCAAGTTGAACTGTAAAAAAAAGCGAAGCAATAAAAAGTCGAAGTTTGTTGAAAAAAGATGAGCGGCGGCTAAAACAAATTGTGTATAGGAATAAAACCACTCATAAAAATGCTTATAAAAATCAAAAAATCTTAAAAAGGCAATTGCAAAATGATGGAACATCATATACTGCAGGATTATTTTGATAAATTTTACTATCAAATTCTTTACAATTAAAGGTATTTCAGACTTGTTTTATTTAAGGTGACTGCCTACGTTAAAAATGCCATTTTTTGACTATTTCGGTCAATTTTATTTTTTGCAAGAATCGTGTAGTTCAATCTTTTCTCTTTTCAAAACCGTTTTGATTTTCATTCTACATTAATTAGAAGCAGATTATAGCTATTTTTAAAAACATAGTCTGATTCAAAATTGAAGTGACACACAACTTTAAATGCGTTTTTCTCAGAATTATGTTTTTTAGCACAAATCTCTTTCCGCTATCATGATATCTCACATAATAAAGCATATAATTTGATAAAATTTTCAGGAAATGTTTTAGATGCTATTGTTAATGAGATGACGCACAATAATTGATGTATAATAAATAGTTTTTTATTTAGGGCTGTTTTCATAAGGAAAAGTATGACGAATTGGGGAAAATTTTCATATTGGAACATAAAAGTGTCTGTATTATTTTTGCATTTTAAAATTTCTCTTAGATTGAGGTTCCTTTTCAAGATAACTGTCATATGTATAATGTGTGAGAAGAAAATTAAAATAGTAGCATTAGAATTTTGTGCAGAGTGATAGGCATTTTAGATAAATTTTACTAAAAATTACCTCAAATTGACCAATTTATAAAAAACTATGGTATTTACAGGCAATTTTTTTTTAAATGCTATTTTACCATAAAAGACCAAAAAATCCTTAAAAAAACAATTTTTTAAAAAAATTGGCTCCGAACGTAGGCAGTCACCTTAAGTTGTTGAAAAACTCAGTAAAATTTAAATTTCTTTAAAATAAAATTTTAAAATTAATATAAATATTATGAATTTATTAAGTAAATATATTGAAATTATGATTACATGTGATTTAAGTTTAAAATAAGTTGTTTTTTGTTGTATTTGGTCATGTTAAAACTTAAAAACTGTTTTTCCCAATTTTATATTTTTCTTGTCATTCATTGTTTCGAAATGTTCTATGCATGTTAATTTTCTTCTTATTATTATTTTATAGTTTTGAGATAAATATTTGGCAACTTCAGAATAATCGTCTACTATTGTTTTTCTTTGATTGGAATGTAAAGTAAAAGATTTATTTTGAAAATGGCTCCTAAATTTGATAGATGGCTCGAAGGTTACATAACTGCACTTTCCGGGGAGAAATAATCGTATCAACAAATTATAAAGCGGTGTAAAAATTTCGGTTATGGCATTTCAAAAATAGGTATTCATAATATATTAAATTTGAAAGGGAAAAAAATGTCTAACTGAAAGCAAAAATGAAAACATGACCACTTAAACTCTTCCTAAGACTTTTCGAACGCTGGTAAATATCAAGAAAGTGAAGTCTCTGATCCTAAAAGAAAACACGCCGACTCAAAGATCCATTGCATCGAAACTAGGAATGTCATCTGGCACTGTAAGTAATATCATTCATAATGACTTGAAGTTAAAAACGATGTTTAAACCTAAAGTTCGTCTGCTTTTGTCAAAGCCTATTGATGAAAGAAAAACGAATTGTAGAAAATTATATGACAAACACCTAGGTGCTGAAAAATGGAAATGTGTGGTAACACTCGATGACGCATGGGTGTATTTAAGTGACTGTCACAAAAAAAAGATGAATTTTCTATTGCTCAACTGACGGGAATGACCGTACGAAATGGCTTCGTCAGTGTACAGAAAAAAATCCTAAAGTGATTCACGATAGTTGCAGGATTTTGTTACGACGGCACATTAAAATTCAAGAAAGTCTCAAGTAAAGCGAAAATTAGTTCCCTCTACTATCAGCAGAATATTTTAGAATCAATTCTTGAAGAAATTCCGGCCTTATATGGAAAGGACATTGATAAGGTTAAGCTTCTTATGGACAAAGCCTCTAGTCACACGTCTAAATCAACTGCCGCTTATTTAGCAAAGAAAGAATCAGAAACAGGAATAAAACTTATCCCATTTAATGAAATACCTGTAAAATTACCTGACACTTCTCCGATGGACTTTTGCGATTTCGGTTTTTTAATACGAGACTTAGGAAAACGGCATACAAGAACACTGAACGGACTTTGGAAAACGATCCAAGAGGAATGAGGTAAAACTGACATGACAGTACCAAGCAAAAATTTACTTTCATAGAAAATTCGAGCTAGAGCTATTGTGACTATGGCTATGAGATAGAAGCAAATCACCGCATAAAATACGGCATTTATGCATAAAACTTATTTATCAAAATCGTTTCCATAAAGTGCGAACGACCTTCTGTAAGTGTCTTCAAAGTAGTAAAAAAGATTAATTATTCTCATTTGGTATATAGAGTTAAAAATTGAAAATTAAAAATAACGAGTTTGAAAGTCCCCGGTCCAATTAAGGTTACACGTGTGGCTGTTTATTGCGTCCCCTTCTACTTCACATGGTTTCGTTCTAAAATTTAACCGCAGAAAACATTCAGAAAGTGAAACTTCAATTACAGATATTCCTAATTATTCCAGGAAAGAAAAAGAGTCCCACGAGCACACATTTTCTTTAGATCGAAATGTACAGCAGCAAAGTGAAACTTACCCAACCCCTGTATAGAAATTAATTCACCCACGGCATAAAGAAATTGCGAATAGAGTCGAAAGAAATAACCTACCCGCCGCTGCCTCATGAAATGCAAACACAGGAAACCGAAATTGCTTATTCTGCAACAGCAAAGAACATACGCCAGACCAGTGTTCGATGAGCGCAGATGAAAAGAAAAGAATTCGTTACGTAAAGCGGGCAGATGTTTCAAATGCTTAGCGAAGTACCATATTGCTTCAAAGTGCGAAAATAAAATAAAATGTAAAAATTGCAATCGGGATATTCATAACTATTGGGAATCGGCGTTAAGCTGTAGGTTCCGGTCGAATTAGCCCCTGTGTAGCAAAAAATTATCATACAGTTCCAAACCAACATGTCTAAATACGCTAGTCATTTCAGAAGTAACGCACACTAAATTAGTTTTTTTATACCTACTTGATCTATGAGAATTTCTCCGACAGTCCTATATAGTCCCCCTGCTTCTCAAAAACCTAACATCTAGGAAATAATTCATTACTTGCTGCATGCTACTCCTGTTGAGTACCTCTAATAGCTCGGGTAACGGCTGAGGTAAGCTCTTCTAATGTGGAAAAACGTTGACTGCAAATGTTTCAACAACAATACAATGTCCAGGCATTTCTGTTTTTGCTCTGATGTCCAGCAGCGAGGAACCCATCGAGCACAAACTGTCAACTTTATATGTGATCTTTGATCTTCTACACTTACATTATCCGAGACATCTGCAAAATCGTTATTAAAAAATTGTCACTTCAAAACAAAAAAAAGTGAGAATACTTTCACAGACACATAAATATTCCTCTAGTCCTGAACAGCAAATGGTGAAATTTCTTTTATTGCATCATTCTGGAAGAAATGGCACCGACTTGTGCATTACTTTTGAAAAGATACTCTTAACTGGCAAGATCCAGTAGTCCATTATTCAAGACACGAGACTTGGTGTAACTTATGAACATTTGTCAAGAGATGAGTTCCAAATTAAAATTATACATTTCATACATAAAAATTTCAGACGATAACTAATATAGAAACAATTAGATACTCCATGCGTTAAATACTATTTTGGCTGCACATTACAAAAAAAAACCTTCTAATAAAAGCTAAATTACTTTAAAATAATTAAAAGAGAGACAAAAGCGAAAATTAATTCAATCTCGATATGAAGTTATAAAATATTTATTTAAATATTATACATTTTATATCCCATTTACAGAACACAGCAGATGTACAGAAAAGCAGTTAAATCTTAAAAATTTAAATTTCATATTAGGCAAAAACAAAAACTAGGTGTATTTCATAAGTAACATTTCATGACACCCTTTCCTGCAGTGTAAACAGGTAAGACATGCTTTTACTCCAATTACTTGGGCAGAACAAGAATCCCATCAAAGATCATGGGTCGATACTCATAGCACATTGGTGTATTTAAAACATTTACAAAAGAAGAGTACTGTCATAAAACATTAAATGCCAAAACATAATTACGTGCGATTTCGCCTTTAAATAAAATCCGTCAAACCTGAGTTTGAATTTGATTTTGAAGGATATCTTCCCCACGGTGGGACAAAAAATTATGTTTCATACGGTAGTAGAAAGTGGGTTACATACATGAAAAGGTAGGGTAATGCATTTTTAAATCCCACTGGAAGGAAATCTCTTCTCTCACACAGTGAGGACGAATGATTTCTCTTCTGTCTGGGTACGAATATTTTTTTACATGATTGAGTTCAGAAAACCTTTTCTTACATTTAGTGCAGACCAAAAGTCTTTCCTCCATGGACATCGAGATGCGTTTTAAACTTCCCCTGGAAAGAAAATCCTTTGTCAAATACACTGCATGCGAAATATTTCTCTCCTACGTAGTGCGGAGATGTATTTTTAAACAACCTTGCTCATAAAACCTTTTCTCACAGAGTACAGGGGAAAGGTTTCTCTCCTGTGTGGATGCGCAGATGTGTTCTTAAATGACCCTGTTGAGAATATCTTTTCCCACATACCGTGCAGGTGAAAGCTTTCTCTCCTGTGTGGATGCGGAGATATGTTCTTAAATGACCCCGTTGAGAAAATCTTTTCTCACATACAGTGCAGGCGAAAGGTTTATCTCTTGTGTGGATGCGGAGATGTGTTTCTAAATTATCCTGTCCTGAAAATCTTTTCTCACATACCGTGCAGGTGAAAGGTTTCTCTCCAGTTGGTGCAGACATGCGTTCTTAACTCACCCTGTCGAGAAAATCTTTTCTCGCAAACAGTGCTTGCGAAAGGGGCTCATTTCCAATACACGGTGCCGCGGCTTGGCGATACTTTTTTTAGATTTTTGCCAATTTGGCGATGAAACGCCAAATGTGGTTTGTGTTTGTTTTATGCTTTTAAGGTAACCATTTGCTCCCGATTTGAATAAGATGGCGATATTTTTTAGATTTTTGCCAAATTTTTAGATTTTTGACGATAAAATGCCAAATGTGGTTTCTGTTTGTTAAATGCTTTTAAGCCCGTTTAAGTTTGCTGTATATATCACTTCCTCTTTGAATAATTAATGGCCAATCAGGGCATGTGTTTTACCGGTAGACCAGTTTAATCTGGATTTTTAAACCGCGCCTGTTTCAAAGAAATTAATCCGTTGAAAATCCTTTTTGGGATTTGCAGTTCCATCGCTCGGACGTACATTTCTTTGCTAGGTATGGCTTCTTTTGTGAATGAGAGAGTGAATTTGGATTTCTTTAGGGATATTCAAAAAGCGGGTAAGAGAACTGTAATTGAATATTGTATGTACATTGGGTTAATCGCTAATGTTTATTATTGTCCAAATTGTAATTTACCAATGACTTTAACTGAAAGAAAAGACGTTAATGATGGGTTTTCTTGGGTTTGTCGTGTTCGGGGTGGTGGGGAGGAACATCACGTTAAAAAATCGATTAGATGTGGTTCCTGGTTCGAAGAGAGTAAATTGGATTTAATTACTGTTTTAAAATTAACTTATTTATGGGTAAAAAAAACGCCGTGTTCTTGGATTACAGACGAATTGGGGGTATCCAAAAACACCGTTACCGATTGGATGAATTTTTGTAGGGGGGTTTGTGTTGACAGTGTAGTGCGTGAAAGTGTAATAATTGGTGGGCCAGGAATCATCGTCGAAATTGATGAAAGTAAATTTGCGAAACGAAAATATAATAGGGGAAAACGCATTAATGGGGAATGGGTTTTTGGGGGTGTTGAGAGAGGGACAAATAAGTGTTTTGTGGAAGTGGTTGAAAACAGGGGAAAGGTTGTGTTGCTTGAAGTTTTTCGAAAGTATGTGCGTCCGGGAACTACTGTCATCTCTGATTGCTGGAAGGCGTACGATTGCCTTCAGGATGAGGGCTTCGTGCATCTGAAGGTAAATCATAGTATGACATTTATGGACCCGGACACACGAGCTCATACCAATACGGTCGAGGGGATGTGGAACTGCATCAAGCGTTCGTTACGTGGCGTTTGGAAAGTTAAGGATCAGTTTGATTCTTATCTTTCCGAATTCATGTGGCGTCGCTTGCATCAGGACAATGTCCCAAAAGTGTACGCTTCCTTCATTGACTCAGTGAAGGCAGTTTATAGGCCAGCTGAAAAAGATCAGGCCAAAATTAAAATCGAAGCAGCAAAACGGAAACGATTGGATGAATCCGAAAGTGAATAACCGGTAAGTGGTTTTTTTTTTTAAATTTTAACATGAAATAATATAAATGACAACATGCAGAACTTTCATTTTTTTACTTGCTGATATATTTAACCAAGATGCATTTTACATTTATTTAAATGAATTATTTGCAATATACTGACTTTTGTAGCGGGGGGTTGGGGGGCGGCATCCCCCCCACACATAACAAATTTCTCATTATTTATTGTATTTATGTATTTTTGTGCTTTTTCTGTGGTTGTATAGTTTAAAAAATGCGTATTTTTGGGACTTTTCGGACTTCCCGTTCCAAAAACACGCGTTCTGCTTGGGCGACAAAAATTTTAAAATAAAATCGACTGCCCTTATTTAATTTATTTTTTTATTTTCTGGATAAATTTTCAATGAAAGTTCTGCATGTTGTCATTTATATTATTTCACTGTATTGGAACCGCCATTTTGGTTCCGTCTCCCATCGCCAAATTGGCGACGGGAGACGGAACAAAGATGGCGGTTCCAATGCAATGAAATACAAGGGGCACCGTATATTGGGAATTAACCGCGAAAGGATTCTCTGCTGTGTGGATGCGGAGATGTCTTTTTAAATGAAACCGTTGAGAAAATCTTTTCTCACATACCGTGCATGCGAAAGGTTTATCTCCTGTGTGGGTGCGGATATGACTTTTTAAACCATTCTGTTGAGCAAATTTCTTCTCGCATACCGTGCAGGTGAAAGGTTTTTCTCCTGTGTGGATGCGGAGATGTGATCTTAAAGTATTCTGATCAGCAAACGTGCTCTCACATACCGTGCAGGCGAAAGGTTTCTCTCCTGTGTGGATGCGAAGATGTACTCTTAAATGACCCCGTTGAGAAAATTTTTTCTCACATACAATGCAGGCAAAGGGTTTATCTCCTGTGTGGGTGCGAATATGTGTTTTTAAATGACCCTGAACAGCAAATTTCTTCCCACATACCGTGCAGGCGAAAGGTTTTTCTCCTGTGTGGATGCGGAGATGTGTTCTTAAACTATTCTGATGAGCAAATCTTCTCTCACATACCGTGCAGGCGAAAGGTTTATCTCCTGTGTGGATGGGGATGTGGCTTTTTAAATGACGCTGTACAGCAAATTTCTTCCCACATACAGTGCAGGCGAAAGGCATCTCTCGTGTGGGTGCGGAGATGTCTTATTAAATCACTCAGTACATCAAATATCCTTTCACATACAGTGCATGCGAAAAGGTTACTGTGTGGGTACAGGAAGTATTATCAGCAATGTGGTAGGAATGATGCGTATTTAAGGAGGCCGACTGTGAAAATCTTCTATCATATAAATTACTCAAAAATTTCCTCGGTGCGAGAAAGAATCTGTGCACTGCAACTTTTTATATTCAGATTAATTGTACGTCTTACATGGAGAGAATTCCTCTTCCGCTTTAGTAGGGTTTGGTTTGTAGGAATGGCTTTCGTTGGAAGACTCTTTTAGACTGGAAATGCACATTTCGATTTCTGGCATTCCGACGTCACTGTACACGATGATGAGAAAACTAACTGCTAGCAATACGTTGAACTTCGAAACTTGACAGCTCAAACATTCTAGTATCGCATCGTCCAATCTGTACCGAGCACCTGTAAAGACAGGAGAAAGAAATTGAATCATATATATATATATATATATATATATATATATATATATATATATATATATAAACATTTTGCCAGCCAATATTCCATAAATGAAACATCTTAATTCTGAGAAAAATACCATTCGTATTGCTCTAAAAAATTAAGTCGACGAAAGTTTGGATTGATTTTTTAGCATCGAGGTTACGTTAATAAAATTTATAGTGTCTAGGGGAAAATTGTAATTTCGGCTATTTCCAAATTTTCGGCGAACAAAGTACAAAAATTTATATAAAATTCAAAATTTATCAAATTTTTTTTATAAATGTGAGTAATTAAAAATCAAAATTTTGTTGGTAGAACATAAGTTATGACAAAAAGGATTAAATTTTGTTACTATTAGGCAAGAAATTTGCTTGTTCCAGAAATGGAACATTGGCATGCAAAAGCTAGTTTTTTTAACATGATAAAGTTTAAATGACTACAGTGCATAGAATAATCATAAAAAGTTGTCGAATTATCGAGAGGTTTTAGTAAGCGTCGACGAAAGATGTATATGACATCGATCTACTTTCGATTCCCCTGCTCCCCCTGTTTCACAAACATACGTTCTACGACGAATCTGAAGTGAATTAATTATAAGTGCCCCTGAAAACGTGTTTGTTGATAGACGTCGTTTATGACTCAACTGGAGAGGCACATATATTGGAAATTAACGTTATACGGAGTTCTTATTCTTTTCCTTTTCTCTGCGAATTTCTTCCGTTAGTAAGGATACGTCACACTGATTAGATTCAAAACCATTTCGGACTGTAGAAGAGGCACTTGATTATTTTTTAACATTATGTAATGATTCTGAAAAAGAAGAGTGTATTGATATTTGTCAACTGTCTCTAGAAGAAAGTGGATGTTTAACAGATGAGAAAGATATAAAGGAGGATATTTGGGGCCTGTTCTGCCAGTAGATGATTGTGGTCAAGTCGAAATAACTAGAAAAATAGATGTTAATGGAATATCTAATGAAGGCGGATTTGATCCTGGCGTACCTTCAACTTCAAAGGGAAGACCGAATTTGAAGCGAAAACTAAAGTCAAAAGAGAAAAAATATCCACCATTGCTGGGGAAAAATGAAAGTTTTAAAAAAATCCTAAAAACTGATAACATTGAGAATATTTCTGAAATGATTCCTAAGTTGGTTACCTTATCTCCAGATGAAATATTTCACAAGTTCAGACCAATAGAATATCGATTCCATTTATCAAATATCTTGGACCCTCTTGGATCTGGAGTTATGTGAGTGCGTCTATCCAGTGTTGAAAATACGGAAAAGCATGAAATTTTCTTTGACAACTCTTTCTCATTACATAATCTCTTCACGTAGTTGTCTGAAAAAGGTTTCAAAGGAACTGGCACGATACCGGAATTTCGGACAGGAATATATCCTCCCAGATCACCAAATAAAGCCTCAAAATGGCAAAGAGGAAATGTTTAGTACTGAAGTGACGGTCAGTATTTCATTTCCTGCTGAAAAGACAGTACTGTTGCAACTATAGCACGCAATTATTCGACACATGAGCCTATCAGTAAAACCAAGCGATTCTGTCCAGCACAAAAAAAGAGAACTGATGTTTCTCAGCCACATCTGATAAAAACGTATAGTGGGGGAAGGGAGGTGTGGATTTGCCAGACAGATTTCTTGGATCATATTGACATTATGTTTAGAAGCAAAAAATTGTATTGAAATCTGATTAACAATGCTCTAAACATGGCTGTCACTGATGGATAAATTTTGCATTTACATTTGCACAAAGGTACAACAGCAGAGCAATCATATGTCAATTTTCGGAGAAAAGTAACTTTGTGTTACCTGAATGACGTTTAGAAATTTACTTACAACTACTAAAACATTATGCACAGAAACTGAGATTTGTATTTAACTGTCGTTAATCATATCTTATAAAACAATGTGAAAAAACTAAGTGTTTCCCGCCAATGTTCCATTTCTGGAACATGGTATAAATCATATACAATTATTTTAACTTATTCATAGTTCTTATGTTTGAGATTTAATGTGATTTTTATCAGTAAATAGTTTGTGCTATCGTTCGATCATAGTGCGGCGTGTAAAAGGTTAACACTGTACCATACATCTTTTGTCGTATTTTTCACGTGAAATTGATAGCAATATATAAAAGTTTGTGCTAAGAAATGATATACCTATAAACTAAGATGTTCTAAATTATGTTAAAAGTCTAATTAAATTACTGATCATTTTATATTTATTGTAATTAGGGCACCAGGTTCCTTAGCCATCGTCATTATTTTGCCCTGGTAGATCATAATGACGTGCTGAGATTTGATATATTTCGGTTTGTAGGACTCTCTACAAAAATAATGGTATCGGCCCGATAAATAATAGATAAGCAAAATTAATATTTTTGCCGCTTATATTTATTTTAGTTGTCTGGAAGTCATAATAATTTCATCGTTAATTATTACATTTAATGCTCCGAGAAATTCCAGGGATAAACATTTGAAGAAACACGTTGGTTGCCAACAGATAAAAAAGTTTATAAATCTAATAAAATAAGTAAAATTATTACAGGAAATAACAAAGAATACGTGGCTTTAGGGTTTATTTAGGCATATTTCTTTCGATTGTAGATTCGTGGCTATAGATATTTTTCACCACACTATTTCCACATATTAATCTGTGTGTTGTGTATA
Organism: Dolomedes plantarius; assembly: GCA_907164885.2. Lineage (NCBI taxonomy): Eukaryota > Metazoa > Arthropoda > Arachnida > Araneae > Dolomedidae > Dolomedes > Dolomedes plantarius. Next base: position 159,259,027 of record OU015499.1, read on the forward strand.
TAATACATTAGAATTTACAACAGTATATATTTTTCAAATTTCTTTCCGTTTATTTACTGTATAATAATGGTTTTCTCCGATTCTTCACATAATGTGAATTAAACATTTCAAAACAGTTATCTGTGGTCCTCTTGTAGTCAATGAGATACACGTCAGGAATACATGGCTGATAAGGTCTTTTCCAGACCAACAGCTTTTAAATATTGAATTACGAGATCGTAAACACGGAATAAAAATTCTAAACAAATAAATCCACACAGTTTCGATGTGATACTTCTTAAAAATTGCTTGTGAGAACAGTTTTATATTTTCACAGAAATATTAATTCAGAACTGCTTAAAGAAGTTTTACCCCTGTCAGTTCTTCCGCAATTTATTTTTGTAATTTTTTTTCTACTCTCCGGGTTGTAAATAAAATATGCCGAATGAATGTCGGGTGTGACTTGAATTTCAACCTGTCACATACTGATTGGACACAGGTCGGAATTATAGTAAAGAAACAATTTCACAGCGGTCACAGGGAAAAAAAAATTACGTAAACACACTTCAGTAGAAAAATAATTACATTACATATCTGTCTAACTAAAATTTCGGCTGAAGTACGATACTCGTACCAATGTGTGAAGTGTGGCAATAAAAATTTCATCGCGGTGACCTCAGACTTCAAGGTAACCGTACTCGCTTATTTCATGACGCGCGGGAGGGTGTTTGTTTATGAATGGAATTTTTTCGTACCGAAATGTCTTTACCGCTTTGAAGTAAATGATTAATGCATTGATACATATTGCTTTACCGCATTATTTGTACATTTGAAAGATCTTTTCCCCATTGAAATTTTTTTTCCGAATAAAAAAAAGTTTTCAAGTGGGAGTGCTGGATGTTTTCTGCTAATTTAAAGTGTCAGATAATCAAAGAAATTTTTGAACAAAATTGGTATTTTTTTTATTATTTCTATATTTCAAAAATATCGGTATATGATATTTTGCTGATATTTCACATTTTATATTATCAATTTTTTTTTAATTTATCATTTTTTTCGAGTTCAATTTATGTAAGGATTTTTAACTAAAGTTCAATTTTTCTAAAAAACTATGTTTTTGGATTTTGGCATTTCTATAAAACGTTGAAAACAATTTTATATATCCTGATTCCGTCTTCCTCATTTGTCATGAATTTTTAAAACTTTCTCTTTCTTGAGGGATGGATATTCAATGGTTACGCAAGCTTTTGTATTAATTTTTATTCTTATAAATGTTCATTTATGCATTTCCATGGATAAAATTCTTTATTTTCTATTGTATTCACAGTGGATGTTGGGTCAAAGAGTCCTTAACAAAGTCTATGACTAAAGAGTAATGCTAGCAATTTATGACATTCTTTGAGATTGGGTGATAAGAACCGTAAACATTTTTCCAATTCTGAATTGCATACATACACTAAGTCAGCTATGTAAGCACAAAGGGGGGCTTATTACTACGTAATAAATGTACAAGAAATAAATGATCTATTTTTGTAAAAATGTACTATAAAAATTATCTATACCTATAAAAATATACACTGGGACCAAAAATGTGAATTGACTTATATTATCTTTTAAATACTCTCCAAACTTGTTGTTGATAATAAAATAGTTTTACTATAAATCTAAAAAAGCTAAGAGATAAAATTAAAAACTAAGAATAATTAGAATTAGATTCATTACCTTGAATTACCTTTCTACTGGATAATAAAATAAATAAAATGATAGTGTGATTAAGAGAATATTGAAAAACCAATTTGTTCTTACAGTATAATGTAATATCATAACATTCTTCATTTTTTGTATCAAGTCAAATGATTTCCTAATAGACTGGAAATATCTAGGTCAGAACTCTACAATACAGTTCAGTGCTACATGAAATCAGATGAAGATTAAGCTATGCCTATTACAGCACTTCTTAGTTAGAGAAAATCGCACCATCCTCCTCATCAACAATGAGATAAAAAAAGCAATAAATCATTTTTCGTGATAGACTACGAAATATTTTATTCTTCAGTCATAAATGTCATATGCTCTGAGAGAAAGTGTAAAAGTATAATACCATATTTAACGAAACAGTGATTAAAGAAACATATATATACATAGTATACAAAACAGTGATTAAAGAAATTGTTATTTTCAATTGTTATTGTTACTTTCAAAATAAATTGTACGCCAAAATTAATTTATATAAATCTCATTCGAGTACTAAATATTTACAGACTGGTATAAGGCAGTCAACAATAATAGATTGTTGAGCTTATACCAGAATGCAAAAAATCAGAAAACTCAAATTATCTGGGGTATAGGGTTTGGATTAGGAGCATTTGGATCTTTAAAACTCATTTCTTGAGGTAGAGAGTTACAATCTATAACATTTATGATTGGATTACAGAGTAGAAGAGAGAGAGGATTTAAAGTAATTTTATTCAAATTTCATTAACTTTGTCTACAAACTTCATGTCTGAAGATTTACATGTCTAAATCAAGATAAGAGATTTTGGCAACTAGTCAAGTGTTCTCTTTATAAAATTTTAAGAAGTCTGTGAAACCAAACTCATAACAGTCCACCACAGAATTAAAAAGATATGAGTAATCATAAGACAGCCTTAGGAATACTATGCATAAAAGGACAGAAAATTTGTAAAGAAATAATTATCTAATTAATTCAAATTATCCAATTAATTAAGGCAAGGCTGCTTTTATCCAATTGGACTCGGATTAGACGTAACTAGACCCGAGCTAGCACAGAGCCAAACACGAAGATATATTTAAAATATGTTTGAAACGAAGTACTGTGATCATTTAGAAACCTTCTGTAATGCGTGATAGAAGATAGCTACTCAGGTTTCAAACAAGTCTTAGTTGGAGCCACGGAGCTTGCGACTTATTTAGGAGTCACTCGTGAATTTCGAGGAACACATTTACAAAAATGAAAAATTATATTCAGTTATGAGTATGTGGATGAACCAATACATAATTGGAAAGAAATGTTTGAGGTGCATTGTTTTTAACAAATACCGTAGAAAGCTAGACAGGCTAGGGACGTTTATTCCAGACAATTCCGCAGAACAAACATCAAAAATATGCATTGGAATTACAAATTCTTTTGACAGATGGAAAAATAATTCAGAATAATGACCAAAAGATGTCTATAAAAGATGTAGATATAGAAGAAATGGAAGTATTAAAACCTATTGTTTCGGGAACCCTATAAATATTTTGTTACAAATAAGAGCCACTGGCTTTTGAAATGTATATATATATATATCTTTAAGGATATTTCTAAACATTCATATAACTATAGAATTGGGAAAACTAAGCTTTTCTACATAAATATCAATTAAAACATACCTGAGGTCAACAATATCGCAGGAGAGACTCAACAGCCTTGCAATACTGTCTATAGAGCATGTAGAAACTAGGAAATAAAAATTAAGTCAATTTGTAAATGATCTTGCGAATAAAAAATCTAGCAAAATTTGATTGTAAATAATTTTGATCTGTGAATAAAATATAGGGAAGAGTTGGACAGATTTCACAATTTTTTTTTTTACTTCACTAGTTTAGACTTACCAAGAGTGCAGATTATAAAAATCTAATAGTATGTTCTTTCAGCTATCTTAAATAAACATGAAAACAGCAAAATACAAACAACTTGCTTTTATTTGCATATTTAAAAATTGTAACATTTTTGTCCCATACCTCCCTTACATGAGGGAGGTATGGGAAGAGGTTTAAAACATTAAAATTATCGAATATTGTACTTTGATAAGTCAAAATTGAAAGAAAAGTAGGACTGGGCACGGCTGGTACCACCAATTATTTGTGGTTGAGCGGTTTCATTATGATTTCATTTTTCTCAACTACACTGAAGTCAGTTTCATGTGGAAAGTGAAATTTTTCTTTTTCATTCTTTCTCATAAACTGAATATGATAAGACTCCATATCACCGTCTATATCTTAATTCTGCCAACGTAATAAACAATTGTCTTCTAGGTTAAAATTTAACAAGCACAAAGTCATTCACTCCTATTTTTGGATCCTCAGTCAACCAATTAATTTCTTGAACAATTTCACTATCATTATGAGTACTATGCAAATCAAAAGACTCTTCATCAGTAGAATCATGCAAGGATATTTTTACACCAATAGACTCATTAGATAATAATTCATTCACATTTTTCTGTTTTTTCCTTAACTTGGGAGATGTTATTTTTTTCTTAATCTCTTCTGGTTTTTGTCAGCTGCTAATCTTTCAATTTCTTCTTTTTCTGGTGTGTCAATAATGATCCTTGATCGTCCCTTTTTTCTGCCTTTCTTTATTAATTTCCGTGGTGATGCTTTAGGATATGGGCATATATCAGAAGGACTCAAAGGTAAGTGTTGAGAAGATGGTTGTATACATTGTGAAGTAGAACTACTACCAGCCAACTCAGTTGATATGCATTCTGCTGTTGAGTAGCACATTCCCTCGTTATCCGGCACAGGACGGTCTGTAGCATATGATGTTAAAAATTCCAATGACATTTAAAATTACCTTCAGATAACAAATTATCACTTCAGTGAATGAAAAATCTTTTGAATTATTTCTAAAACAATTCTACTTTCTTTTTTTTCAGGGAAATACAATCAGGAAGATCAGAGCTTACCCTTGGTTATTCATTTCTTGATAATTACTTTTATAAATTGATTTTTATACTTTACAAATATCTTAAAGGAACTAGCCTGATATACCCCCCCCCCCCCCCAATGGCGATTTTTTTTTGTCGCCAAGCATAACGTGTCTTTGAAACGGGAAAATCCTGAAAGTCCCAAAAATACGCATTTTTTATACTGTTCAACCACAGAAAAGCTCAAAAAACACATAAAAACAAAAAATAAAAAGAAATTTGTTAAGTGGGGGGAATGCCCCCCCCCCACAACAAAAAGTCAGTATAGTGCAACTAATAATAATTCATTTAAATAAACATAAGATACATCTTGGTTAAATATATATTTCTTGATTAAACATAAATTAAAGCACAAATAAAATAGAAAAAAATACATTTTGGCAAGAGAATTTAAAAAAAAAGTATCTATACCAAAATTTTGTACTCCTCCCAGTTAATCCTCGAAACGATTTCAATAAATTTATTAAAACAATCTACATTTGCCGCTAAACATGATTTCCGAAACATGTACATTGCTAGGTAGAATTTAAAATCTGCCTTTCGATTGTAACCATGAACCATGCCGAATAGATTTCTCTGTCTTACATTGCTCCCCCCCCCCCCCAAACCCAATAACAAATGTAAAACCATCAGAATAAGAACTTTTATCTTTAGTCCTCATCTCTGACCCACATTTTTTGCGATTTGCGCTCTTTAACAACCCAACCTCCGTCAAAAATAAAAAAAAGCAACTGTTATTTAATATTTTGACGCAGCATTACACCAAAGTAAAATCCAGCAACACAACAACCAAAACAAAGGGCGCCAAATTTGGCGAGAAATCTCTTGGGGGGAGATATCATACTTGTACCATTTTAAATTTAAATTTTTGTTCTAAAAATTTGCCTGTAATACTAGTGTCATAATTTTATTTTCCTTCTTCTATATACGCTGAAATTATCTTGCTACAAACTGTTAAATTTTATGTACTATATTTTTTTACAATGTTAGTATTTTTATGTGTCTATCTTGAAGTAATTACATGTTTATTTTATACCTTTTAAGAATTTTTATGGAAATTAAACTCTTGTATTTTTAATTTCTTTTAATTCAACTTCCCGCCGAACTGCACAGAATATGGATCTGTTCCCTGTATATTTTACCTTTAACCGCAATTATTAACAGTTCAAAAACTTTTGAATAACTCATAACCAGGAAAATTGCTAAACACGGTTTATGTCTGATATTTATACATTTTAGATAACAATTGTAAATAAAATTATCATGGCAACTTTTAGCAGTCTCTTGGAATCGATGAGCGTATATCTTAATAGCACGCCAACATCGACCGGAAAGTAATAATCTACTAATTTGTTGAAAATAACATACTATAGCTGAACATGCAATATCTAACGGTTTAATAGGTATACGTATAGTATAACGTTTAGTTTCACTCAAAAAAAAAAAAAAAAATAGCGTAAAATGTAGAAATCATATATATCATTTTCAACATCTTAACAAAACAGTTCTGTCATTCAATAAAGAAATAATAACGTAAAAATTAATCTTACTTGAATACTGTTTATTTTTCTTGCACCTGGATCAATGTTATTTCAGTACATGATCCATTCTAAAAGGTGGGAAATTTGTCGCCAGCGGTTTTTCTCTTTTATTTATTTAAATTACAGAGAATTGAACACAATAAGCAAAACCATAAAGCATCTGTAGCTTCAGGGCAAACGACAACATAAAAAACGAACGTAAGCGATACCGTTGCCACTGGTGAGTATAAATATACTCCTGTGTATGCTACCGAAAACAGGCGGCTAGAATCTGCCCTTCGACAATACGCACTCGGACTCTGATTGGTCACTAGGCGGAACCGCTCACTTTTCTGGCTATGACGTAGTTTTTGCTCCTTTAGCTACAATATCTTTCAAAAATTCTTTCACGTGTAACCGTTGCACTGTGCTAACGTGTTGGCTTGGTAATATTGATGTTGTGAGTTCGATCCCAGGTGGTGTAGTTTGTTTTCCAAACTTTCCTTCTTGCTATATTTAGCTTTCCCCCTTAGAACTCTACAATCATCTCAATACGAAAATGTATGACCCCGAAAAGGGCTCTTTTTTTATGGTTATTTGCAGTTCTTATTTAAGTGCTTCTTCAGTGTAACTTTTCTTTTTCTGCTATGGGCCATTTCTCCTATCTTAATAACTTTTGTACCGTGGAATTTTGATTTTTTAACTTCTAAATTTTTAAACTATTTAAATTTTTAATTTTATTCTAAATTAATTTCTTACCGAAATTACTTCTTCAATTTTTTAATTCTTAACTTTTTACATTTTAAATTTTAACTTTTCTTACCGAAATTACTTCTCCAATTTTTTAATTCTTAACTTTTTACATTTTAAATTTTATCTTTTCCTACTTTAATTATTTTACTAATGAGCACACGTACCTTGATATTAATAACTTGCTTACAGGCAGTGGCGCACCCAGGGGGCCCTGCCCCCCCCCCCCCCAAAGAAGTAGAAATGTGGATTTTGCATTATAAATTTTTTTATTCGTTCATCTCGCCCCCCCCCCCGAATGCATTATAAATATTTTTATCTATTCATCTCGCCCCCCCCCAATAAAAAATCCTGGGTGTGCCACTGCTTACAGGAAATAGTCTTCAAGACCTAGGCACTCCACTTGCAAAGACACTGTACTCATACATTTTTAAACTTTCATGTATTTCGAATCCATTTAAGAGAGGTTCAGAATTAGTTATCAAGATCAATATCAAAGCAAAGAAAAGACTTTTAATTCTAAGAATGATTCATTTTTATATATATTTTTATGTAGGAGCTTGCATATCTATGAGTTGATGCATTGAGATGATCAACTGTATTCCCATAGTGTTAAAAAAAATCTGATGAATAAAAAATCTTTTGATTTCAATTAATGTCTCAGGTGAAACATTTGTTTAAGATGTATAATCTGAGAACATATCAGTCTTCAGATCTCACATTTTAATCCAAGGATTTATTTTGGGTATAAATAACAGTGATCTTTCATTTTAGGGGAAAGAAATTTCACTTTTTGATTGGTGTTTTGTTTTTGAAATGTCACAGCCTTTCTTACACAAGGATTAAACAAACTTGGAATTAATTTAGAACCCTGTGAAGAAAAAAACATTCTCCTCGTACATGTGTATGTAGATTTTACAGTTTGGGCCAATCCTGAAATCAAGAAAATGGACAGAAAAATTATCTACCAGTTCCTTGGAAGTGTTTTTGTATTAGAAAAACAATGATTTAAAACTTTAATCTTGATGGGGTAATTGTAAATTACATTTTACAGCTTTTTAAAACTGATATTTTATTAATTTTTTTTTATGCCACATAAGAAGAAAGGTTAAAATAACTATTGACAGTTAAGTTAAAATGTTATGATCATTCATATACTGTTTATAATTGCTTTAAGAATATATTGAGTTTAATTTTTAAAAAATGCTCTATGTAATGTAAATTATTCAGTGAAATCTTAACTTTTTGGAATGAAAAAATCTAGCTATTATGCCCCATAAAATGTTATAACATTATTTGAGCTTACAAATGAACATAATTGTTTAATCACATAGTTCTTTTATTTGTATAATTTCTGAAAGTCTTCAAAAACTTGCATTGAAACAGTTGATGAAATAATGGCTATAACTCTCACTTTGTCTGTTATACAACTGAACAAGACCACTCAATTTTTGCTTCATATTGTAGGCAAAGAAGATCTTGAGAATGACTTCATTAATTTTTTTCACATATTTTTGAATATGTATTTTAAGTTTACTTCTGTCTCTAGTCATTAGTGAAAAAAATGGAAATCTTTGCAAATTACTATAGATCTGTGTGCAAAAGCCTATAAATTTTTACTTCTAAACAGAAAGTCTATTCATACTATCATACTTGTTGAAATCTGAGAGAAAACCCCCAAATTGCACATGTAGTTTGAATCATATTATTTAATTCCTTTCATTCGAATTAATTCACTTCTGTATATCATAACACACAAAAATATATGTGTGGATGAATTTGAAAGTAGACATAAATGTATCAGTTTATTCAATTTTAAAAAATCTAACATAATACAACATAACTCAATATTGCCAATTTTATCATAAACATACATACAAGGAAGATGTTCATAATAAAACCATTTCACTTGATAAGTCATGTAAAGACATAATTCTGATTTTACATGAACACAACTGTGGTAAAGAATAAGTTGAAATACATTTTAGAGCTATACAAAATTGCTAGATTACAGATAAAGTATATTTTTAAAAAGTAATTACATGCATAATAAAGATAATTTATTGAAAGGAATAAATTTCTGGCATGCATTCTCTACTTACTGCATATTAGAATCAAACCACGATCAAAACATTTATTTAGATGGGAAAAATTTTAAGTGTGTTGATAAATGCTGTGAAAGCTCAAAAACATACATAAAAGATGAACACTTTGAAAGACTTGTAAAATTTCATACAGGAAAAATTACCAAAAAAAAAAACACACCATGTTCATATGTTCCACTGTCACCATGAATGTTCATATCATCGTCACAAAGAGGGCCAAAGGATAATTTAAGATCGCCTCCAAATATCCAACGACAGATGGATTATTAAATCCGAAACATCCCAAACAAAACATACACAGTCACAAAAACACAAAAATACACACTTGCACCGAAACTTGTAACATCATCTGTTGTCAATGCCTCAGCATATGAATGCACATGTCATGATTTTTTAATTTTAAAAAACATGTGCAAACATATTCATGCTGTTAACAAAAAATATAATGAACATGCATCACAGTCTGGTCCTCTTCATGCAACACCCTCCCCACAAATAACAAAAAGCACAATTATTGATCACAAACATAATTCTGAAAAGAATAAATAAAGAAAAGCACTTTAAATAAAATCAGTATGATACATGCAAAAATTAACTCAGAAACATCAATAAACCATTTAGTAGCTCAGCAAGTTATGAATTTCTCTAAATATAGGGGAAAATTTAGTTAATATTAATGTACCCCAAAACTTACTTCCTAAAGACTCTCAAGAACCTGCCAACAAAATAGTGCCACAAAAAAAGTTTTTTTCTACAAAAAAAAAACAAGATTAAGCAAGCCATCTAGAGAGGAACCACTGATATCCACAAATTCTTTATTAAATAAACCTTTTATAAGTATAAATACTCAAAATGATCACAGTTATATTGCCTTGAATAAATAAATAACCATTCATCATAAAGATATACATAACTTTGCCTAAAAATCATTGAAACTAACTCCATGTAAAATATATATTTCCTTATAACAACAAATTTATTATGCCTTTAAAGTTTTATTTTCCCAACTTATTTTATTTCTATAACAACTAATTTTATAAACAAACAATTAAACATGGAACTTATCCTACAGAAAACTCATCCTTCCATTATTATGAAAATCATAAGAAAGAGAATCTTTTACTTAGCATTAAAGTTTGAATTTAAACACTAGGAGATGAGCCATAAGTTCTGTTCATGCACAGATAGTACAAATAATTGTTTCATGTTTGTTTAAATATTTATTTTATGTTGTATTATTTATGCACTATTTCATGTATTAAATAAAATTTCAATTTTATTGTTTGTTTCTATTATATCAACAACTGTGACAACAAAAAATTGTTTAATTATTAAATACTTCTATTTCTAGCTCTTATAAGTTCTAATTTTAACATTAACCGGTTTTAATTAACTCCAACTGTATTAAATATAATATATTCATCATATAGTTCTTCTTATTTTTAATATCTATAAGTACTTTATAACTTCAAGTTTTATATTTAGTTAAAGAAAAGAATCATTTTGGAAGAATGTTCTGACAAAGGAGGTTGCTAAAAGTTTATCTTTGCAATACAGGATTAGTACTAAAATAAGGGGAGGAAAAATTGCTAAAAGCAAATTCTAAAGAAGCTTATTGTTAACATTTCACGAACATTCAAGCTAAATACGTAAGCCAGAAATTATTGTTCACGTATCAGAAGTTAACATTTGAAGTCATAAATTTGCTTGAATGCAGAAGTAAAAAAAAAAAAAAAACTTATAAACTTGCATTCACCTCCATTATCTGTTCAATTTAAATTAAAAAATATAATATATTCATCATATAGTTCGTCTTAGAAATCATGTTTGAATAAACATAGTCACAAATTACTCATATTTAAATTACTCAGCGGCACCATAGTTAAAGGGACGAAAACAACGTCAAATGAGCGGCTCCGCCCAGTGACCAATCAGAGTCCGAGTGCGTATTGTCGAAGGGCAGATTCTAGCCGCCTGTTACCGAAGTGCAACGTCACAGAGGCCATGATAGGCACCAGAGAGGGAAAAAAATAATATCTTTTAAACTAAAGAATATTATATCTCTGCACGTCCTGAAATCTAAAAATCAGCAAAACTTACCCTATCACAAATCATTGAGGAATGCGATTTGGTACGGGATAAGTGCAGACAGTGGCGCACCCAGGATTTTTTCTTGGGGGGGGGGGACCGAGATGAATGGATAAAACTATTTATAATGCATTGAGGGGGGGCGAGGTGAACGAATAAAAATATTAATAATGCAAAATCAATATTTCTACTTCTTCGGGGGGGGGGGGGGGGTGCGCCACTGAGTGCAGATGATGTTTTAAAATTTCATTCCTCTAGCTTCTCACGCTACTTCGACACATCCGAGTGATAGGGCCTGTTCACATAGG